>JALIZH010014899.1:0-37749 GCA_030522465.1 Rhipicephalus appendiculatus | reverse complement strand
AACAAGAACAATTATGGTCACTTGTCTGTTCATTGCTTGGAGTGCGGTTGCGCACCAATGTTCGGTTCCTGCACGGTTCTGGCGAAGCACAAAGATAAATACGTCAGAGAGATTATAGAAGCGCAAGCTATCTCTCGCAATGGTGACACGTGTGTGAGTGCACCATCAATTGACCTTTTAGATAGGGAAAGAGCCTTTCTGGTTGGCTAGTGCGTGGACTGGTGGCGCCCTGTGCACGGATAAATAGTCTGTTGTTTCCTTGGAATAAAATTGTTGAAGTTAGCGCACCGTGGTGTCTCTCTCATGTCCTTTGTATTGCTAGCGCTGAATATGTTTTCAAGTTCTGTTTACCAACACGCCCAAAAAAATGGCAATGCTAAAGATTCCAAGAGGAGAGAGGGCAGAGGACGCCGGAGCCGCTCCGTAGAGTAGAGTATTCCTAATGGAGAGAGGACGTGCATGCGCCGCTCCGTAGAGTAGATGATTCCTAGAGTAGAGGAAGGGGGTGAGCGTAGGAGAGCACAGGGGAGTGGGACGCGCATGCGCTGTGGGGGGTGTGCGACGCGGGGGGCCGCTCCGTAGAGTAGACGATTCCTAGAGGAGAGAAAGGGGGGTGAACTTAGGAGAGAGAGGGGGAGGGGACGCGCATGCGCTGTGGTGGTGCGGGACGCGGGAAGGAGGGACGGACTAAGCCCCCTCCAAACACATGCAAGCAAGATTAAGGAATGGGGTCAACCTGGGCGACACACACCAGCTGCCTAGCCATTGCTAAGCAGCCTCTGTGCTCTCGGCCATGACTCAAGGAATGGGGTCAACCTGGGCGACAGACACCACCTGCCTAGCCATTGCTAAGCAGCCTCTCTGTGCTCTTGGCCATGACTCTGATGACTGTGTTAGGGTTGACGGCCTTCATAATACTACAGTGTTCTGGTTCGCATAATGGGTGCTTCCCTACTTCATGACAGTGGGCGGAAGGAGGACGCGGGACGGGGGGACGCGGGACGGGGGACGCGGGAGGGACGAACAGTGCCCCGAGCATAAGATGCTTCGCATCTAAAAAACCATGTGAGGATGCGAAGCAGCGGGGAGATGGTTAGCTTGAGCGGGAGAAACGTCGCCGCTCCCGTTTCGCGACAGCGGCCCGGGCGCTCATCGCGGCGCTGCACAGCAGAGAGAATGCGGCGCGCGCGCTCCGTCATTTTCATACCGCGGAACTACGGTGGCGCCCCCAGCAAAGTATGCAGCTGTCGCACCATCTGTCATGCGCGCCGCCCCCGTAGAGTAGAGGATTCCTAGAGGAGAGATCGGGGGGGGAACCGTAGGAGAGGACAGAGAGAGGGGGGAGGGCACGCGCATGCGCTGTGGTGGCGTGCAACGCGGGCGCCGCTCCGCATGCGCTGTGGGGGGTGGGTGTGGGACGCTGGCGCCGCTCCGTAGAGTAGATTTTTCCTAGAGGAGAGGAAGGGGGTGAGAGTAGGAAAGGAGAGAGAGGGGGAGGGGACGCGCATGCGCTGTGTGGGTGTACGACTCGGGATGGAGGGATGGACTAAGCCCCCGCAAGCACATGCAAAGAAGATCAAGGAATGGAGTCAACCTGGGCGACAGACACCACCTGCCTAGCCCTTGCTAAGCAGCCCATCTGTGCTCTCGGCCATGACTCTTGTGACTATGGTGGTGGTTGACGGCCTTATTGTACTACAGTGTTCTGGTTCGCATAGTGGGTGCTTCCCTACTTAATGAAAGTGGCCGCACGCGGGACGGGGGGACGCGGGAAGGACGGACATAGCCCCGAGCATAAGATGCTTCGCATCTAAAAAACCGCCAGGCCTGCGCGGAACGCGCAGCACAGTCGCAGCGAAAGCTGGGAGAGCACCATTTCCAAAACCCGTTGCAATCTATCTTGGGGCTGCTAATACAAGTGCGCTTGCAAGGTACCCACTACTCCATTAATTGATTCGGTGGCTGATGACGACGAAGAATTATGGCTGAGCCCTTTGTAATGGGTTGGAAGCATTCAAATACCCCCCTCGTAATGCAATTCATATTGTGCGACGCCTGGTTACACAAATGGCATTCTGTGACGCCTGGTTGTCGTTTCACTCTTCTGACACGTTATATTGCGCATGTTAACGCGATTCCTTCCCGACATAATGCATGTATAGGGTTTTTGTGCACCGGGTTTTCGAGCACATCATGGCTCAGTGGTAGAACACTGGGCTGGCACGGAGCGGATCCAGGTTTGAACTCCGTTCCATCCTGAATATTTTCTCTTAAAGTTTTTTTTTTTTTATTTCGTGCGATAGCGGTTACTGACACCGGCGGCGGCGGCGGACAACTACGGCACCCTTGATGTGATCTCATAACAGCTTTCGGTGTAAAAGAAACTTCCCCACCTCCCGCTAAAGGGAACCATGTGTGGATGCTAAGTACGGGGAGATGGTTAGCATGAGCGGGAAAAACGTCGCCGATCTCGTTTCGCGGCAGCTGCCCGGGTGCTCATCGCGGCGCTGCACAGGAGAGAGAATGAGGCGCGCGCGCTCCGTCATTTTCATACCGCGGAACTACCGTGGCGCCCCCAGCGTAGTATGCAGCTGTCGCACCACCTGTCGTGCGCGCCACTCTGTAGAGGATTCCTAGAGGAGAGAACCGGGGGGGGACCGTAGGAGAGGAGAGAGAGGGGGGAGGGGGACGCGCATGCGCTGTGGGGGGTGTAGGACGCGGAACGCGGGGTGCCGCTCCGTAAAGTAGAGGATTCCTAAAGGAGAGAAAGGGGGGTGAGCGTAGGAGAGGAGAGAGACGGGGAGGGGACGGGCATGCGCTGTGGGGTTGTGGGACGCGGTAAGGAGGGACGGACAAAGCTCCCGCAAGCACATGCAAGATCAAGGAATGGGGTCAACGTGGGTGACAGACACCACCGGTAGTGTGTTTTATTCTTTGCTTGCACCCACCACCTGCCTAGCCATTGTAAGGAGTCACTGTGCTCTCTGCCATGACTCTGGTGACTGTGGTGGTGGTTGACGGCCTTATTGTACTGCAGTGTTCTGGTTCGCACTGTGTGCTTCTCTACTTCATGAAAGTGACCGGACGCGGGAGGGAGGGACGGACAAAGCCCCCGAGCATAAGATGCTTCATATCTAAAAAAGCATTCCTGAAGTAGGCGTCCCACTCCACCTTGAGAGCAGCCCGACAACAAAGCGACAGGGGCGAGGAAAAATAGCTCTCGTCGGGTGCCAGTCATGGTTTGGTGTACGGCCCGCTAATCACCATCGAAGTCGCCATTTGTGGCTTTTCTTGTGCAATGTCACAAGGGGCCTTAATCCACGTCATACTAGTGGCGATGTCGCGAGGTGTTGCCACCTCATATGAGCACTCAAACTTCAAAACGAAATTTAAATGTCTTTGAGGCAACATTCACCACTAAAAAGACTCACAGGGTCACGTATGCATTCACCTAATATGACTCGAAGGTGACAGACATCTTATTTTCCTCTCAGCCGATGTATTAGTGCTGCCCCGTAACCCTTAGAAAGCTTTCTGAACCTAAAGTGGTTTGGATTGCCTCCGTGATTGGACCACCTTTGACCAAGCTACGAAGCGATGTGACGTCTTCATCATGTGACGTCACTATGACGTCATAATGGGATACATTTTGGCGATCTGGGGCGTCCTCTCGTGATGACTTTTTGTACCACTCTTCCCGACGCCGCGATACGCCACCGACGCGAGGTTTCTGAGCATGAAGCTCGCGTGTCCCTAAGGCTTTCACCTTGGTATTCGGCCAGACGTAGCCACGGATACACGACCAGCAAACACAAACATCTACAGGTTTCGATTTTGGTGTCAGGAGTGCTTTAACCACTTGCTACAGTAAGCTGGCGCATGCGGTCGCATGCAACTCGAAGTTTCCGCCGGGCCTGAACGCGCGTGCAACAATGAATCATTTCGCTATAACCTGAGTACGCTCTGTGGGAACACTACATAATGATGTTGTAGTGTACAGCTTGTCACAGTTGGTTGCTTAGCTTCCTTAATGCCTAGCATCCTTAATTACTGTATTTGTTTTGCTCTGCGGCAAATGTTACACTTTACTCAATGCCATTTCATTCACCTGCGAAGTGTCTTAAATAAATAACTTGAAACTTTATTAGGGACCGTCCGATTTCATGGCTGGATATGGTTAGAACATCAAGGAAACCCTGCGTAAGCTTGACAAGTTTATTAGGAGCAATGTGAGGTTAAGACTACGCTAAAAATTTAGAAACGGAGCACTAGCTACAGAACCAAATGATTGTAAAATTGAGAACTTCTTGGGAAGTTATTGTCAATGCAAGTTTATTGAATTCTTAATATCACACTACAAAGCATTAATGCAAGCCAACGAGAATAAACCCAAAGAACAAATTGCACTGCAGAACTAGGGCATGTAATCAACCCACGACAAAAATAGTCAGAAACAATGAAATTTTAGTTGGCAACGCAAACCTCAAAGATTTTTTCATTAGTTATAAATAAAACCACCATCTTCAGGTGAATAATTTGTTGCTACCTCTACAGGTGTAACTTTGGCTTGACAGCTGCTGTTATAAATCGTGTACGTCACTTTGCAAAGATCGTTGTAGAGCGCAGTACAGTTCGTCAGTGGGCTTCCAATGGTACTGTTCCATACGTACATTTCACATAGTGGCCTCCCTGAAAGCAGAAAAAAAACTGAAATGAACACCATAAGAAAATCATGTGCCCCACCTATATGGCATCTGGTAAAAGATATTAATGGCGTTACGATTAACGTCCACAGTACTCAATGGAGTTTCTAGCGAGATATATCATTAACTACGACAGTGTAGCAATAACGATACAAGTAATGTGCCCTATCGCAGAAGAGCCGACGTTGTTGGCCTATATTTCACCTTTGCTGCTACCTTGTTCTTGAATACTCTGGAACTGCGCGTATCAGTGAATGCCCGACTGAGATAAAATATGAAGCGCGTCTCCTCGCCGAGAGAGAATATAAATGACAATGAGTGCATAGTGTGAATTGGATGTGAACTGATGAGAAACAAATGGGAATAAAGGTGGAATAGTCCGAATGAGCGCATAATAATAAGAATAAGAATAATTTCTGTTGTTTTACGTGCAGCGACCATGACATGATTGCGAGGGACGCCGCAGAGGAGGAATCAGCAAAATCCCGTGCGAAATAAGTTTAGTGAAATGTGATTAAAAAGCGCAGAGGTGACACATAATTTGGAAGCTTAAGCTATCACGCAACCTAGAAATAATCCCGAAATGTTTGTCCTGAAAGTCACTTTACATATAGCCTACTCTCATTTATATTGCACTATGTGAGATGCATGCATCCTTTTCTCGCGACATGTGTCGTCTTGTGTGGCATGCCCTGGGCGTTTCGTGGATAACTTTAATTGATGTTTGTTGCCTGTGTGTTCCCTTCATTTTCAGTGCACCAGTAGTTAGTAAAGGAGTTTGCCAAATTGCTGCACACAGACAAACAAACAAACTAACAAACGCCCCAGCCGTATGCACTTTCGAAGTAAAATATATGAGCTGTACTGAAAGTTCAGAGGGCCGATCACAGATACAATAGCGGCCCTGGTAGAGAACGCTTCAGGGTGAGAAGGTGCGCACTTTTTTATTAAGGGTATGCGAAGAAAATAGAAGTGGAAGTAATTGCGTAATATGAAGGGGCTCCCAGAACATCATCAATCAGAGTCTGGTATTCAGGTCAAATAAATGAAATGACAAGCGGAATAACTCGAATTAAAGTTGAAGCGCATGAAAACAAATTTTAACAGAATGTGAATCAACAGTGAATCATCCCCAGATGCATCACAGTAAAATAATTTTACACTAAAATAATTTACGAATATATGCCTCTTCTTACCTGCCTCACATTCACCTACAACTCTCAGGCGCCAGCGAATGTGTTACATATGCACAGACCGACCTTTCGTGTTTGTTCCTCTCATATTCTGTTATTTCTATATCATCATCATCATCATCATCATCATCATCATCAGCCTGACTACGCCCACTGCCGGGCAAAAGCCTCTTCCATGTTCCCCCACAACCAACCCGGTCCTTTTCTTTCTGCTGCCACGTTATACCTGCAAGCTTCTTAATCTTACCTGCCCACCTAATGAACAGCGATGGCATAGAGGTAGAGCATCAGCCTCGCATGCAGGAGGTCCGTGGTTTGAATCCCGGTGCCGGACAATTCCCAACCGGATTAAAAGTCACAGTTTCACCGCGAGGGCGAAGCAAGGAATGCGATAGCAATAACTTGGGATTTCACGCGAAGAACGCCAAGGAGATCGAAATTGGGAGCGCGCTGCTGCAAAGGACGCACGAGAAGAACAAACACAGGACGAGCGCGAACTAACAACGTTCACAGTTGTTACTTCACGGAGTTTGAACAGCGCGCGTCTTTCGCGAACGGGGCCTCTGCAGTGAGCGAGGCCCCGTTGTGTGCTCTTAACCTCAACGCAATCTTTCCAGCGAAAGTACAAGACGTAAGACCGCCCCCATCCACAATCCCAAGATAAGCGCGCGGACGTGCCCGGGCAACGACGCCACGAGGGCAAAGGACAGGTTGCAACGAGTGGCGCCCAGCGCGCACTTCGCGCCATCTCGCTGGTTAGCTGGTAAGGCAGAGAGCACGCTGATATTCCCCCGAGATTGGCGTGCCGCCAGCGGTGAATGGTGTATAGAAATAGCTCGCCGTTAGCACGCTGAAGGACGTGCGCTTCGGTGGCATAGCGGTTAGCGCCGCGCGCTATGAAGCGAGATGTCGCCCGTTCGATTCCGCGCGTCGGAAAATATTTTTCTGAATTATTTTTCTTCGCGGCATTTATATTTATATACATACATATATACGGGGCATGGCGGTGACGGCGACGCCGACGGTGAAAAGCAGCCGAGAGTGTCCATGTAATTGCTATCGCAATAAAAAAAATCCCTGTGATGATCGAAGGAATGAAGGAAAGAAGATGAGGGAAAGGAAAGGCAAGGATGATGGAATTGCGTAAAAAGGCCTGGGGTGCGGCCTCACTGGCGACCACAACCGGCAATGCACTCCTTCACCAGAGCAGCATTGGCCACCCTGGTGCAGTACTTGGCCACTACCTCCCCCATGAATACACCAATTACTGCTGTATACCGACGGCTAAAGACGACCGCGAGAAAACTGCTTTGTGAGGGATTGACGGCTTCTGAGAATATACAGTAAGAGCGTTCGTGCTATATACCACGCACACACATATATATTTGTACCCTAATTGATGCGAAAGCCGCCAGTTCTTTGTCTTTATCCCCCCCCCCTCTCTCTCTCTCTCTCCAAATGCTGTAAAACTGTTGAACAGGGAATGTCACTGCAGCCAATGTTCGGACAACTGGACTTAATCAGTGGCTATATCTTTTAGCAGCATGTTTGTGTACACTTTCCGCACACTCCGGCAAGCTCAGAGGGGAAGCATGGAAAGGTAAGCATATTCGCAGAAGCATAAAAGGAAAGAAATGGAGGAAAACTGTTTTGCAATAGATGGATTGGCGTGCTAAATGGGAGTCTGGTGTTTTTTAATGACAGAACAAAAAATACCAGACGCTAAAACAACAAGAAGAAAAAAATTAAGGCAGGTTGCACTTGTGGTGGCAAGCCTGAAGGAAGTGCGGAGCTGGGCAGGCTTCTTTGTTTATCTTCGGTTTTTTTCTTTGCTTCCTCCTCTCTTTCTTTCTTTCTCTCTTTTCCAGTTTTTCTGTGTTTTCTCTTCATTTATATTTATTTCTATCATCATCTATGCCCTCGAAGAACAAAAAGGAAGAAGACTTCTCTTTGGCGGGAGCGCGCGCTCAAATGGCTAAGCTATATGCTGGCTTTGCCTGCGTAATGCCAAGCTACGACCTCATACGATGATGACAGCATACGACAGCCCGAAATAGGTATTCTAAGGAATACCTATTTTCAGTGACGCCTAAATGCTGTACAAAGATTTATCAGATGGGATTCTACCTGCACGTCTGTACAGAGCTAGTACAGGGATGGTCGAGGGCAAGATGTGCTTAAACCGGTGAATAGAATACCAGTAGCACCATCTACGAAAACCTTCCTTTGTCGCATCAAACAGATGGATTGTCTGCCAAGGAGTTTCTGGAAGACCGGACACTATAGACCCCTGTTTTTACACTGCTGGGAATGAGTCGAGTTTTTGGGGTGTACTTCAAGGAATTGTAAGGAAGGCTTTTCCGTATCTGCCAATAAGTTATGATGATGGATTGCCTTTGACTTAGTTAAGAGTGATGATCTCCACTGCTTGTGACGCACTCGTATGAGAGGGTTTTATAGGGAGCCCTATGTACGGTCTGCCTGGATGTACTGTCGGCCGCAAAAGTTTGCGGGATCTCCAGCGCGTGGCGGAGCGGCGGAAAACTGCATTGCTGCGCCGCCTACCGTGACGCGGCATAGTGTCGAGGTTATCTGTCACGGCTTCCGAGATCAGATCCAGCAACGGCGCATTGTCTAAACGCGCCGTTGCCTATCGCCGAGGCCGCGGACGATAGCCTTAACACCCCGCCGAGTCACGATAGGCGGCGCAGCAATGCAGTTTTCCGCCGCTCGGCCACGCGCTGCAGATCCCGCAAACTTTTGCTGCCGACAGTACTTTGGAGGATGTATGCCCATATTTGATGAATTTCAGTAAGCCTGTACTTGAGTGTTTGTCGGAAGTAGAACTCCTGACAGCGCTCAAGGAATTTTATTCTTGTGTCTGTGCAGTAGCACGGACACAATTTGTTGAAGTTAGCTTAATCTACTTGTGCATTACGTACAGAAGCAGACAATTAAGCAAGAAAAACAGACGTCCAGCTGAGTGGTTAAGATGCTCGGTATGGGAGTGTGGGGGGACCGGGTTACAATCCAGCCCTGCCAAGAAAATATTTTGTTTTGTTTGGGCGAAAGCCTTACATGCGTGATCAATAAAAAAAATCGCCATCGGCGGCGTTGGCGTCAACACGAGCGATGCAAAAAATCCACCTCACACGACCACTTCAGCATATTGTGCCATCATGATTACACAGATGGCCAAAATTTGTGACATCGTCATTTCATCATGGCACCCGGTATCACAACTTGTTGCCATCTGATAACATCGTCGCATGGTCAAAGCTAAGCCGATCACGGAGGCAGTGCAGAACCAGGTGAGGTGCCCAAAGCTTGCAACGCCTCCAATCCTGAAGGCAGTGCAAGCCACTTTAACGTAGATAGCTTTCGTAGGGGGGAAGGGGGGGAGGATCAACTTGTTGAATCAGTAGAAAAATAAAAACAAAAATTACGACAGCCTCGCACTAGTAGTGCCAAGTCTGCAGGAAGTGCAGAGCTGGGTGGCCTTCCTTCCCTTTATGTTTCTTTTTTCTCCTCTTCCTCTCCCTTTCTCTGTTTATTGTATCTCTTTTTTCTACCTGTTCATGTCTATTTCTGTCTATTTGTTTATTTCTTTCTCGGTCTTTAAATGTATCTTTTTTTACTTCCATTTCTCCCTCTCTCTCTTCTCCTTTGTCTTTTTCGTTGTTTTTCTCTTTTTGTCGATTTGGCTGTTATGTATGGCTCTCTATCTTCTTCTATCTCTTATTCGTGTGTTTCTTTCTACCTGTTTATTCTTCTCTGTCTTGCTACCTGTATATGTCATTGTTCTGTTTACTTCTCCCTATTTTTTATTTTTCTCTTCCTCCTTTTTTCTACTGTGTCCTTCCGCTCTCTGCCTGTGTTTTGCTGTGTATTTATCGTTTGATGTCTTTATTCCCTTAATTTTTCCATATTATGTGTTACTTTTTTTCCTATCGCTTTTTTATCTCTCTTGTTCGTTCTCTGTATTTTCTATCTTATTCTTTCTATCTTTCTTTTTGAAGTGTGCGTTTTCGTTTTACACTCGCATCTCCTGTGCATGGTAGTGGAGCTTGCGCAATATCTGTGGCGCATACCCACTTGAGGAGATTTACACGTGTTCTGGCAGCGAAGCAGAAGATGAAGAGAACGAAGATAGCGTGAGCCGGTTCATGATGATGATAGTTTTCTGTTTCTGACAGACAATTTACAGTGAACTTCAACAGCTTCGCTGTTAAAAGATGGCTTTCACCTTCCAGTTGTCTTAGGCGAATGCATAAGGTACAGCCTGAGTTTTTCGTTTATTTCATTACTCCGCGGGCTTTTTTCTAATGCATTTGTTTTTTCGATGACTTCACAGAGCGCGCAAGAGATTACATTTTAATGGTGGTCCTGGTGTTCTTGGTCTGCGGGTGCTGTTGGCGGATGGAAGCAGCGTATAACAACTGCGCTGAAAATTAATCTAATTTCTAAGAATAGTGGTTTTATGAAGCGAATTGCGCACAAGGTGGGTTGCACCTAAAGAAGCTTGAAACTTCTTTTTTTTGGTGTCTACAAGGCACACCGGCTGGCCGGTGTGCTCCTGAAGACATAAAAAATATACCCAGCAGGCACTTCCTGTTTTACGCCGCCACATGTACGAGTGAAAATGATAGCTACGTGAACAGCGCGGGAGAGACACGAATGCAAGGAACCGAAAGAAACGAGTGGAAAACTGAAATTCTGTTTTTCTTGGATACTTCTGCGTACGTGCTTTAGCCTAAGCGTCAGCTCCAGTCGCAGCTGTCACAGCGATTTGCGAACTATTTTTACTGTTTCGTTACATAGAGGCACGCAGCACGTGTTTAGTGCGGGCCAGTAGCGCACCAATAAACGCCCGCATGTCAAGTAAACGCATCCAACAAAACATAGGATAGCCACGTGTAGTACAATATAGCAAGGGGGAAGTGGAAGTGAGCGTGATGAGGAGTAATGTGATGCTGAAGAGGAAGAAAAGGGAAGAACATAGTATTGCCGTAATAATAATAATTGTGGGGGTTTAACGTCCCAAAACCACCATATGATAATCAGATACGTCGTAATGAAGGGCTCTCGAAATTTTGACCACCTGGAGTCCTTTAACGTGCACCTAAATCAAAGTACATGGGCCTCAAGCATTTTTCCCTCCATCGAAAATGCGGCCGCCGCTGCCGAGATCTGATCCCGCGACCTGCGGCGGAGCGACACTGAAATGAAAAGGGGGCACGAACAGAACACACACAGGACGAACGGGAACTAACAACTGTCACAGTTGTTACTTCTTCGTGTTCGATCAGCGCGCTTGAAGTGTCGACTATACCAACACCTCCTTGTGGCACTCTGCGGCGCGTGGAGTGACCCATCTGCGCATATTGTGGCGTGTGGCCTGGGAAGCATTGCTTGACCGGACTTCTACATCGCGAATGGGTACAGAAATGAGCCACTTTTTACTGCGCGTCTCAAGAACAGTAGAAACGAAATGTAGGAGCGTTGCTTTAAAGCACACCATTCGCACCGCCTCGCGAGCGATACTGAACACGTCAAAGCGCTCCGAGATCTGCGCACCACCAGCAGTAAATGCTCGCCGTTAGCACTCCAAAGAACGAGTGGCAAGTGGCGCAGCTGTCTAACGCGGCAGGCTGGTGAACGAGGGGTCACATGTTCGAATTCCACTGAGAGCACTTTGGAAATTTTTAAATGCGAAGCATTTCTTAGCGAACCTCGGTTACTGAGTGTCTGTCTATCTATCTATATATATATATATATATATATATATATATATATATATATATATATATATATACAGTAACCGAGCGACCAGGCCGAAATTAATCTTAACTTACAGAGAATAAAAAACTCGTGCGATCTGTGGCAAATGCAGCTTAACCCTACAAAAACTGTTTTTATGCCCATTTCTAGAAATAAGAACATTCTTAGTTACCCGTACACAGAGAGAGAGAGATGAAAACATTTTTTGTGAAAAGAAAAAAAGTCACAGTTTCGCCACAAGGCGAAGCAATGAATGTGATAGTAACAAATTGGAATGTCAAACGAATGGCAAGCAGGTCTAAACGTGCAGCGCGCTGCTCGCGCACACATGACGCACGAAAACAACGCGCACAGGACGAGAGCGAACTAAAAACATTCACAGCTCGACACTTAACGTGCTGCTCAAGCAAAAAATGCCCCCACCTCCCCGAAGGGAATCGTGAGGAATTGCGAATGCATTTCGCGCGCGCTTCACTCCATTTATATATGGTGGTTGTGGTTCGAAGAAGGAAAAGGCGCCTAATTTCTGCAGCCTGGTCGGGAGCACGGCGCAGCGCCTGTTTTTCTTTTTTTTCTCTCTTTTTCTTTTTTTTTTATCGCGGGAGCTCGGCCAAGCTCCCGCGATGCGAGCGCCCTCACGCACCAGAGCGCGCTCCTCCTCTCCACTTTGCTAGGGGCGAGGATAAGCGCGCGCGCCCGCAGCTGTTGCTATGGGAGAGGGAGTGAGAGCGGAGAGATAACACCTGCCGGCGCGCGGACACCTCCTCAACCTATCCTCCTCCCCGCGGACCCCGCCGCCGGATGCCTGACATAGCCCGACTAAGAAATGCGTTCGCATTTAAAAATGTATTCGCATTTAAAAACGACGCACGAAACGCATTCACAGGTACAGACGAGCGCGAACTAACAAGTGTCACAGTTGTTACTTCGCTGTGTTTAAAAAGCGTGCTCTTTTTGGAAACGGGGGGACTGCAGCGAGCGATGTGACCTTCGCGTGCCCGGTAACTACAACGCTATCGTTCCGGCAAAAGCCCCATTCTCCGCCACCGCGAGATAAGCGCGCGCGCGCACGGGCATCTACCCTCCCCCCCCTCGGGCAAAGTGCGCGCCGGAGAGCTAGGAGCGCCTGAGAGCACGCGTCGCGACGAACGGGGCAACCAGCTAAGCCCCTCTGAGCTCGGTCTTTGCGCCATCTCGCTGATAATGTTGAAAACTCGCTGAAAACTTGCTGTATATAAATAGCTCGCCGTTTGAACGGTGAAGGACGTTCGCCTTGGTGGCTCAGCAGTTAGCGGCGCGCGCTTCAGAGCGAGAGGTCCCTGGTTCGATGCCGCGCGTCGGAAACATTTTTCTGAATTATGTTTCTTTGAGATTTTTTATAAATATATAGATACATATTCGGGACATGACGGCGACGCCAACGACAACGCCGACGCCAACAGCGAAAACCAGCCGAGAGTGTCCATATAATAGCTATCGCAATAAACCAGAGAATTTGGGGGCCAAAGCACGACCCCGCTACATGGTTGGCGTCCCTAGTCCGGGACACCGCATGACGAGGCCCCGACTCGCGCCCGTCTCACCAGAGTCCGTTGAGACTCCAGCGAGGAGAAGTTGAGAAGGGCAGTCTCCCAAGCCTCTCGAGAAGGCGTAGAAGAAGGGGACAGGTGGGGATTTCTTGTCCTTGCCCACACCATGTGGAAGTTGTCACAGGTCTCCCCACAGTGTGGGCACCACCAATCCGTGTTCGGGTCGAAGTGCTTTGTGATTGCAGGACAGAGTAGAGTACCTCTCTGCAAGCGCCTTAGAGTTCGCTCATCCGCCTTACTCAGCCCCTTTGCAGGAGCCGGGGAAAGGCGGTGCGTGTCGCGTTAATAAGAAATAATTTCTTTGGACCGCGGCAGCGGCGTATTGGCCTGCGAGTCGTAAGAGCTGGGGTGAGGAGCCCGGTGGGTAAGCGATTGGGGAGCCGCGTCAGCAGCCTCATTACCTCCTAAACCCTGATGGTCAGGAGCCCAAATTATGTGTTTCGGGGTTGGATCAGTGGCAGCCCGTCTTAGAATATGGCTGGCTAAGGGAGGTATCTCCCCAGCTAAGGAATGAGCACATGCTTTTTTGGAATCCGTTTTTATTGTATTCGAAATGGTATCCGCGGCAGCAAGCGCTATCGCTACTTTCTCAGCCCGCTCTGAATTTTGGGCGCGAAAGGAGAGCCCGTTGACGTGCTTTAGCTGGTGAACTACAGCGGCCGTGTCAAATCCCTTGGGAGTCGGCCTTGCTACGTCTACGTAGTATACAGCAGGTCGGTAGCCGCGTTGTCTTTCAAGCGTCCGAGCACGCGCTTGTCGCCTACTTTCGCGCGTGTGCGTGCTCATGTTACTGGGGAGTGGAGATACCCAGAGCATATGGCGCCACAGTTCTGGAATACACTCCGCCTCCTCTGGTATGCAAGTGCGTTGGATGTAAGCGGTTGAGCAGGCGGCGCCCGGGGTTCGTTTGCATGAGCCGCGTGTAATGATTTATGAGCTGGGCCTCCCGTAACTCTTGGTAAGAGTTGAGCACACCCAACGCTCTGAGTTTGGAACCAGTTCAGCATTAACGGTCACGAACTTGCTAAAGCTCCTCAATATAGATACCTAGGTGTCATATATACACCCGACCTGCGTTGGAATCGTCATGTAGCGGAACTTTGTTCCAAAGCTAACAAGGTGTTATGGGGCCCGAGACGTTACCTCCATTGTGCCTCTCCCGAAATTAAAAGTCTAGGCGAATAATCCTTCCTAAACCCATAATGAAATATGTTAAAATAGTTTGGGATCCCTACACCCAAACTAACTCTTCCAAACTGGAGAAAATACTGCACCTAACTTATAGGCTTTTATGTAAACAATAACGCCGTTTTCATTCACCTTCCGAATTATGTAAAGATGCAGAGCTCTCTCCACTACAATAACGAACCCAATATGAAAGGCTGAAATTCCTCTTCAACATAATTCATAATCACGTTAAAATAAACTAGGACAAGTACTTTGAAATCAAAGCACAAGAAACATCACACACACACACAGTATGTACATGCCACCCCACAAAGTTCATAATGACTGTTTCAGGTACAGCTTCTTCCCTAGGGTGATTAAACAGCGGAATTCGTTAATTCAGTTCTGAAAATTACATCGCTGACTGAGTTTTTCGAAGCAATAAATTCTATAGTGTACTTTGATGCCATGCACTAAGATTGTGACGCCATCTGTAAATTATGTGCCTTGTAATTAGATTATGATATTTATTATGTATTTTGATATGTGCTATAGTATGATATGTGTTTCAGCAGTGATGCCTTCTTTCCCTATGTTTCACTGACAAACTTCTCTGCTTAAACTACATGCCTTGCAATTTTGCTAGATCTGTTATATGTATTTTGATGTGCTGATGTACCTAAAAAACATGGCTGACCTTTCCGTCATAGGAATCAGTATAACACGAAAGTGAAAAGTGTCTTCACAGAAGTAGTGCTTGTTGTGTAGTGATTAGGACAGTTCGTACAATGTCTACTGCTGTTTTACAGCTATAGCACCGTTTGACGTGGATGCACCCACGTCGACGCCTAGTGGCACATCTTCATCGCGACGACTAACGCCCATGATCACAATTTTACCATTGTGGTAGATGAACAAGCACGTAATCAACACTGGTACCGTGCACTTCTTCAAAGCGTCGTCATTTAAGGAGAGAAACGGCACGGCGTGCGCTCCCGAGTGATGCGGTAACCGACGCCTGTGCTCATGTATACACTACCACACTGCGCTTGAGCAACACGGGAGGCAGAGCTTGAGCCGCGAACGCGCGCAGGCGTTCCGCGTCCCGCTGGCCTGCGTCTTGCTCCACCAAGGCACCACATTCGTCCGTCGACATCATTGCCTTTCTGCACCGCTTACTGCAGCACGTTTATTAGTCGGTGCTATCGCACTCGAAGTAGTCGGCGGCGAAACACCGTTGGTGCATGTGGAAGCTGCACTACTCCGACAACGATCCGTCACACGCTAACACGAAGCGAAAGGCAAAGAGCATACCTAGAGTGACACATAACTGCGTCTAGGGCGACCTCCCGATGCTAGCGCGGCCTGTATTTGTTGCTGCGATCGAGACGCTTTCACCATGACCTCCGAGATTCCGCGCCGGCGCGCAATCTCGGACGCCATGCTTTAAGTGCGTTGTCGACGAATTGTTCTCTATCGGTGCTAGTGTCATGCCGCATTACTTCTCTTCATCGCTCACAGCGCCCGGCGCCGCACAGACAGCATCGAGCGAGAGAGATTGTGTGATAGATATAAGGCGCGTTGGTAAAATGTCCTTCGTCTGCCTCTTTAGCTCAGTCTGTAGAGCGTCGGGCGCATACAGTCGCGGGCCGAGGAGTCGGAGGTTCGATTCCGGATGGGGGGGAACATTTTTCTAAAAGTTTTTTCTTTCTCATTTGGTGGCGTCCATTTTATGAACGTCATATCCGTGACGGAAATACGTCACTAAAATCTTAGTGCGCCCCGGCATAAAACACTTTCGTTTTAAAAGAAGGAGAGAGATACAATGAATATCTGCCGAATATGAATATTCATATTCAATCACATCACCGTACTGCTTCGGAACTGCCTTCATTCTGCCCCATGGACAGCAAAGCAAGACTTGGATCTATCTGCCGCTGAGTACTCAGCCACTGCGCATGACGTCATCAGCGGCGGATCTACTAAAGGACTAGCACGACAGCAGATTCTTCAGAGGGCACGGCACGCATCGGACGAACAACATTCCTAAGACTTTGCTTGCACCTATGCAGGTTGGTTACTTCACAAATTCTGTTTGTTATAGAAGTGATGATCGATTTTTGTTACTAGTGCCGTGCCCTGGCAGATGTTTCAGTATTCTTTGGAATTGTTGTACAACGATTTCGATCCTGCTGTCGCGCGATGTAGAGCAAAACCCTGGGCCTACTAATACTGAAATGCTACAAGCAATTCCAGAAAACCAAGCAGCCTCGGACCGTAAGATAGACGCGGTTAAGGAAGAAATCAGTGAAATAAACACTAGAACTGAAAAATTAAGTGGCTATCTTGCGGTAATACAGGAAATGAACAAGCGAATTGAGAACCTGGAACATATCGTGCACGAGCAAGCAGAAAAACTTGCAGATTATGAAAACCGCAGTCGATGCAATAATCTTCTGGCTTTTGGTGTTCCTGAAAGCAAGGGAGCTTCAGCTGTTGATTTGAAGAAAGTTGTGATGGATAACATCTTTAACCCTTTCAGTCCCTGTGATTCCAATTGGAATCATAAATTATGTAGGTCAGTCAGCAAGCATCTGGTAAAGATAAAGCTTTGTTCTTCCTCAAGAGCCCGTATTTAGCATCTGCCCTACATGTGGTGTCAACATGGTACATATAATAAAGGCAGGTCACGTCTGAGCGAAGAAATTACAGAAGCGGTCGTGCTGCTCGCGCATTTCGCTGAGGCAGCGTCTTCTTTCACCGTGCAGAGATAGGGCATTAATTTTAGTTCTGTGTCGGAAGCAAAAATTATGGAATGATTATTAAATAATAATTATTTGTTAAATTATTTGGCACGTTAATTACTCTTCTCTGAAAAGTGTGAGCGAATAGTTTTTCAGTTTTTTAGGACTACCACGATCATGCTCATCTCAAAATGTAAGAGCTAGTTGCTTACATTGAAAATATTTAATTCGGGACTGAAAGGGTTAAAGAAACCCTTGGTGTAGAAATCCAAACGATTGAAAGAATCCATCGACTTGGTAAGGAAAAACCAGGAAAAGATAGGCCCATAATTATAAAGTTTTTTTATTACCGCGAGAAAGAAAGTGTCCTTCAAAACTGCAAAAAACTGAAAGGGACAGTTATAACCATTAGCCACGACTACGGTTGAAAGACGGTTGAAATAAGGCGCAAGCTATGGAAAAGTGCTGCTTCAGATAGGGCGAATGGTGCTCAGGTTAAAGTGGTGCATGATAAGATTAAAATAAACGGTGATATATAAGGATGGGATGTCACTCGAGAGGAACGATACCTGTGTCGAACTCGTGTAGATAAACAGAAACAGAGGAATGCTCTTGAGGCTGCCGATGCAGTCATGCGCAGTACAAGAGAAGAGAGCACGTCACCTAACGCGCTAGGAACGCCATTCTCGTCACCACAGTCATAGCTCCGGCATCTTTCATTTAATTCTCGAAGCATAGTTAATAAAGCAACTGAATTGGAATACATTTTGCTGTCGCGAAGTCCTCATGTGGTGACCATAACTGAAACATGGCTACACAATTCTGTCCCTGATAACTGTATTGTGCCAGGAGGCTACAAAATGTTTAGATGCGATGGGGACTCGCGAGGGGGGTGGGGTTGCCATCATAGTCAAAAACTCTGTTGTGGCCTCCCAAGTTCAGAGCAATGTACCAGAAACGATGCGGTGTAGAATAAGCCTTTATAATACAGTGTACCTTATTGGTGTCGTGTATAGACCACCCGCCACAGCACCAGAGTATCTAGATGAATTGAATAGCTTTCTTTGTGCCCATGTAAACGGGAACACCAGGCTAATTTTGACTGGAGACTTTAATCTACCTCGTATTAACTGGGACGCTTTTTTGCCTGGTCAGGTCGAGATTGATAGTGGTGAAAAGCTGTTGGAAATTATGTTTGCTCATAACTTAACACAAATAGTGAGCGAATATACCAGGATGACATCTTCGTCTCAGTCAGTATTGGATCTGGTGTTCCTTTCAAACAAAATGTGGAATTATGAGATATGTGTTGATGAGGGTGTATCTGATCACAGATTTGTCTCTGTTACTATTCCAATGAGTGTTTCACGAGCTAGAACCTATAAGACTATACAAGTAAGGGATTACGTGAACGCAGATGACACTTCCATCCTTGAATGTTGGGGTATTCATTTAGTCAATTTGAACACGTATCCGAGCACGAAACAGTTGAGGAATTGTGGCAGCGTTTCAAAGCTGTTATTAAACATTGCATCGACAAGTTCATTCCCAGTAGAGCGAAGAAGTAAGGTAGCGTACTGGGCGATTGGTGTAGATTCATGACAAAGCGTAGCGCTAGGAAGAAGAGACACAGGAAGAAATACACAGGACAGGCGCTAACTGGAAACTAAAGTTTAATAACATGAAAATCCGCTGTTCTATAGTTGGCACTGACGAAAAGAAATCACGTGAGCATCTCTCAACCCAAGGAAACAAACAAAACAAAAAAGAAAAGAAAAACCTAATCATACGGATTGTAACCACTTGGAATCTAATCATACAGAATGTAACAACTTGCAATCAACCAGACTACCAGGGTTATACATACGCTATTGACCCGACGATTACAAGTTGCTTTGTAAGTATGCGTATTCCGCTTCGTGTAGATGTATTGACGGGTGACTGACACACGTGTTATTATCTTGTTTAATGGAAGCAGCCTCTACCATTTCTCTCACCCTCTGGTGCTTGTGAGCAAACAGAACCTGTGTGGCTTCAAAATGTGGCGCGCACCCTTCACAGCTACTACAATGCATCGCCAAGTGTGTGTATGGCTTGCCTTTCAAGGAGCTCTGGTGCTCTCTGAGACGTAAATTCAGGCAACGCCCCGTCTGCCCAACGTAAGTAGCACCACATGAGAAGGGTATACGGTTCACTACTCCCGAGCGACAATCCACAAATTTCTTGCGATGATTCACCGCGCACTCCTTTTTTGCTCCTGCTTCCTTTTCTTTTTCTTTCACTTTATTGTCAATGGCAGCACACACCTTACAGACCTTGTTCTTTGCTGAAAACAGCACGTGGACACCGTCTCTTGCCGCCACCTTCTTTAACCGGTGTGACACACCATGTAAGTATGGAACAACCACAAACTTGTCGGTTACCTTTTTTGCACACTGACATGCGCATTACCCGCCAACTCCGCTTTTATTTTGCGCAAAATTTTGCTAGACGCTGAAACTAAGACACCATCAGGATATCCCGCTTCACGCATATGGTTCACCTGCCTAACAAAACTATCTTGTACTTGGTGAAAGCATGATTTTGTAAGTGCAGCGTGTAGGCAATTGGTGTAAATTCTACTTTTTACCAAACGCGAATGTGCCGACGAAAACTGTAACAACGATTTTTTTTTGTTCTAGGCGAGAAAGTCCAGCAAATATGGTCTGGTGCAAAGGTTAAACCTAAATCCAAAAACTGAAGGGACTTGTTCTCTGGTACTTCACATGTGAACTTGAACCCGAGACCCCTCTCCTTAAAAACCTTCAGAACATTGATCATAACACCTGTGGGGTGAAGGTCACGGCAAATAACAAGAAAGTCATCCACATAACGAAAATTTTTAGATCCTCCCCCTTCAAGATCCTGCTGTATTTTCCTTCCCACATGGCTAAAAAAAATGTCACTTAGAACAGGGGCAACCTTCGAGCCTATGCATATTCCCGACTTTTGGACGTAGACTTCCTTGTCCCATGCAACAACTGTAGATTTTAGGTAAAAGGCCAAGATTTCGATAAAACCTTCAACCGATACACCGGTGGAATTGATGAAGGCAATCGGGTCATTACGTACGGTAATACAGTCATTTACGATCGGCAAAAGGTGATTGTGAGGCAGAGAGTAAAACAAATTCTCGACGTCAATGCTGAACCCCCCGCAGCGTGCCGTGTCCTCCGACCTCAAATAGCGAACCACCTCCGCGGAATCCGGAACCCTAGAAACTAGAAATTCCTTTCAGGACCATTGTGTCTGAGTGTGGCACTTGGCAGAATGAGGTCTCCGGTTTTCTGCAAAAGGGTTTGGCTTCGCTGAGTCTTGAGGACCCTTTTAGGGTTCCGAATGCCGCGGAGGTGGTTCGCTATTTGAGGGCTCGGTTCTTGGGCCCTTGTTATTTTTGATATATGTCAACGGTATCGCAGATATAGCGAAACCTCCTGTAAAGCTCAAACTGTTTGCTGATGGTTGTTTAATTTACGCACGAGTCATTCATAGGAACGACGAGCTGAACATTGCCCAATGCCTGCAAGAATTACACTTATGGTGTGAAGCTTCGGGAATGTAAATCAATTATACGAAGTCAACCGTTATCCATATTTCTAGGAAAAAAGCCATAATTCCATTCGAATATTGTATCGGGACTCATACCTTGTTGACAGTGAATGCGTTTAAATACCTAGGTCTCACAATTACGCATAACCTAAAGTGGCATAGGCATATTGATAACGTTTGCTTGAGGGCTTCACAGAAGTTATATTTTATACGAAAAAAAACTGCAGGGTGCAAGTATGGACGTAAAACTTCTTGCTTTTAAAACGTTTATACGACCGATACTTGGATATGCCAGTATTGTGTGGAGTCCTCACCAGAAAGTGTTGGTAAACAAACTAGAACGAATACAACGGCTTGCGGCTCGCTTTATATGTTCAAAATATAAGAAGAATGACTCAGTCACAGAAATGCTACGATTCTGTGATTTGGAGACTCTGCACAAACGCAGACTTCAAAATAGATTAAAGGTTCTTTTTCAATTAACGGAAGGTGAGATTAAAATTAACAGAAACGACTACTTGCAACAACCTGGGAAACGAAGCGAGAGGGCAAACTATTCACGAGTGCTACAATCTTACTTCTCGCGAACGAAGATGTATCGTTAATCTTTCTTCCCTGATGTAATCGAGGAATGGAATGGGTTGCCAAGTGATGTAGTCAATGCGAATGATATTAATAAATTTATGCACTTATTTGGTGTACATTTATGCGACCTAATGTAAAGATTCATGCGAACGGAGTAGAAATGTATCTTTTCGTTTGGATGTCAGAGAGCTTTTTTTGTTAATTGTATGCTTAAGTTATTGTTGTAAGATGTATAATTTATGTGCCTACTTCATTTGTACAGTTCGTACTTCCCTGTAATGACCCTCAATAGAGGATTAACAGTATTTCTAAATAAATAAATAAATAAATATAGGAAAGGTAGGGAGGTTAACTTGACTACGTCCTGTTTGCTACCCTACAGATGGGGAGAGGCGAATAAGGGAGTAAAAGAGAGAAAGAGAGAAAAAGGAGATGCGGAGATGCGCATTGCACACTACACACACCGTGCAGGGTTTCACAGGCGGTCGCTCCGCGATCTTGCCTTCAAGAATTGTAGAAGGGCTTGTGTGGCCTTCTGGGCTGATGTACTTGTAGACCATGCACCCAAGATCTTTTCCAGAGTAAAGGGACGATCATCCAATCTTCTGAAGGCACACTGGAGAGTCCGGCGGTCTTGTTCAAAGTCGGGACAGTGGCCAAGACGTGGTCAAGTGTTTCTACACAGTTGCAGCTATCCCACTTGGATGACTCAGCCATACCAATGCGATGGCTGAATGAGTTTGTAAATGGTACGCCGAACCACAACGGACATAGCATTGTAGTGTCACGTCGCGAAGTCTTTGTCGGTAGGTGTAATTGGAGTAGCGATTCGAGGTTCTGTGGGCGACGAGTGGAGTTCAGTGGAGAATTCCAATGCGTAAGCGTGTCATTACGCGCGATGGCACCACAGGCAGATAGCTACTTGCTGACTTCGCATGAAACCAAATTGACTTTCAGAGTGCGTGGGATCTGCCAAAATTTTATTGCGATATTAATTATATGGACACTCTTGGCGGGTTTGCGCCATCGGTGTCGCCGTAATGTTCCGTATCAGGTCCAAAGTGATAATATCCCCCGCGGATCGTATCTTCTATCCACCGGTAAAAGTGCACGAGCGGGGGCGACGAACGTGGTTGAAGCAGAGATCAAACGAGCCGGCCCGACTCCGTCGCTCGGGGGGTGCATGCGCTAACAACCCCCCAAGTGTTATACCCGCCGTCCAATGCCGCTCAAGAATGCCCGTCTTGAACTAGTCATGCAAATGAGTTCTGCGGAATCCCGCAAGGAGGTGGAAGGGTTAAGAAAGGGAAAATAGACAACCACCCGTTTGTAGCACGAAGCCACAAGGAAATCCGTACGGATTTCCTTGTGGCTCGAGCAGGAACTGTGAACTTTGATTCTAAGGTGGGGGTCAGGGCCGCTGGTGCGCGGGCCCTATTGGCAGGCATAAGCCGTCGGCTCGTATACCCTGCTACGTGCTGCGTTCTCAGCGCGAAGAGGCTGCAAAACGCGCATCTCTCCCAGTAGCGGCTGTATTCGCAATTCCCACGAACTATAGGTGGCGCGCTGTACGATTCAAGATGGCGCCCGATGGAGGGTCAATCCGTTTGTTAGCATAGGAACAGATAGGACGTGCGTACGTACTGCCCGTGCCACTTTCACCGGATGAAGTCATGAGCTGCACTCAAATGGATATGAGACCGAAATGCTTGCTCAAACCATGGAAGCTAGCCACCTAATTATTTGCCGCGGTGTGAAAGATTATATTTCGGCTCCGTTACCGTGCATAAGCGATGCTGTACGAAATCATGTGCGTGCAGCAGAAAACTTCATGAACTAGAATTGACGTATGACCTGAACGGCACTCCGAGATACTGTGTACCGAGCCTGCCTGACGGATTTGCCGCAGTGGTAGGCCGCTAGCGAGTAGCGTCATCGCTGCTGTACGGGACCGAATGTTTAACGTGGCGATGGTTTGCAAACATACGCCGTCGCCATTACTTGCGCAGTCAGGAACGCGGAGTTGCTTCTTCAACGGAACACAAGCATTTAACATCCTATTTAGCAGCGCTTGTATCACAGCCATGCTCAGACTCAAGCCGTGCGCAATTCACTGCACTCGGATGCCGCAGGTTCGATCAGCACGATCGAAACATGAATATCGAATAGAACACGCACGTATGCTTTTCGCAACGACGAATTCTTCGACGTTGCGAAAATGCGTCGAACAACTATGCCGATCGAAAGGTACCGGTGAAGTACAGGCGAAGTGAGCCGACAGGCGTGGAATGTGGCCGTGACTGCACGTTTCATCGCTCTAACCATTTCGCTTCCCTGTTCCGAACTCAGTGTTTTGGCGGAATGCGGCGCTCGATAATACCCACAATAGTTGCGCTACGTGCAATGTACAAGAAAAACTAGGTTTTCATTTTGATCTCGCTGAAGAATACTATACATTAAATACAATCAAAGTGATTTACGAGCGAGAAAAAACATTAGCGCGCGAGGGGACGTGAAGTGCAACTCGCTCCTCGTGAAGCAGCTGATCGTTCATCGTCGCTGTCACACTCCTTCTCACACACACACACACGCTTTCACAGCCTTCTCCGTCCAGTGAAAAATCCTCGTCGTCAAGGTGGTTCCTCTTAACATCATTGCTGAAAGCAATCTGAAGAATTTCCTCCGCCGAACGACTTCGATTAGTCCTTGTCACAACGTTATCTGGCCGCGCAGAACCACACAGAACTTCTTGCTCTCACACCGGTCAACAAACAAATCGCTTGCAGAGTGCTGCCATCTATCAACAAAAGTACAAAAACAAGCGGCGCAGCGCTGGCCAATTTGAGATTACTCAGTTATACATCGCTAGCTCGCGCGACTTCCCGCCTACAATGTTATAAATTCATGCACTACAAGAGCACTGACGAATGCTATATGCAAGTAAAACAAGGTGAGTTTCAACTGAGAAGGTCAGACGACAGCGTTTAACTAACCTACGTGGCTACACAAAACCTCGCGAAGCTGATATTTGTACGATGTGGGTCATCGTTGAACGCGCGAGTTGGCACGCATTTTAACGAAAACTTCGCGTCTCGCAAGAACGAGTCAGATTTATCGTGTCACGGAGGGCCCGGTTTGTTCACTGAAGCAGGAAACATGCAAACTCGTAATGTTTCTTTCCTGCTAACACAGCCGAACAAGTGCGCGACTGCGTAGGGCTGCCATGGTGTCGTCTACTGATCATCCATGAGAGGACGCTCCTAAATTCCGCTAGGGGCTCGACAGTCTATGGGCATTGCGAATTCTCTAACACCAACATTTTGTAGAGTTACGCGATATCAGATTCATTTTTTTGTATATTTTTTCATTATTGTACCTGATACCTGTAAATATGTCATTATCAATCATGTAATGAGAACCCCCCCCCCCCTCTGTAATGCCCTATGGCACTGATCCTGTGAGAACATAAATAAATAAATAAATAAATAAATAAATAAATACAAAGAGTTAGCGGCCAGCCTTGCTCCGTGTAACATTACAATTTTGTTGTTCTCGCATTCATTGCTTCGACCTTGCGGTGAAACGGTGAAGGGTGCTGGCTTGGGCTAGTTGGTAGGTCATGATAATTGCTATAGCGCGAACTCAGGACAAGGACAAAAGGCACACGAATACGCTCATCTTCGGGCGAAACTGTGATTTCTTTTATCTTATGACCTCACAATCAGGTCCGTCAGACACCATACACTCCTATGTGTGTGTCTCTCTCTCATACATCAATTTTGGTAAATACCAAGTAAATAAGATGATCATGAGGCCACCCACACGTAGACAGACAGATAGATAGATAGATAGATAGATAGATAGATAGATAGATAGATAGATAGATAGATAGATAGATAGATAGATAGAAGGAAAGAGGAAAAGAAAAAAGGAAAGAAAGAACGGAACCGGCAAAGTGCAGCTCGTTTGCAAAGAAATGCTTTGTATTAAAAAAACTCGAAATCAGTAGTAAGCTGTTACCTTATTGAGTTTAAAAGTAAACCCAGGCAGTGCTTATGTGGAGTCCCAAAACTATACGTCAACTAAAATTGTTCGTTGTTACGTCCATAGCATGTAAGTAAATTGATACTTCTGGGACCATAGCACGTACTCACCGTTATCTGGAAGTGACGTAAGAATCCCACACTTCTCCGTGTCGTTCCAATACTCCAGAGTGTAATTCCTCCCAGTAAAATTAAAAAAATCTACGGGAAGTAGAACACATTATGTAAGCTAGCGCGCAACACACTCGACACGTTATATTAAAGAATGCACACCTTAAATTAGCGTAAAAGCACCACGGTAAGCACTCAGATATAATGGACACAGAATAAGCGCTGCCTGACCAATCAAATTTAGCAAAAAGAAAAAAAAGGGAAGCTCCACAGGGAAAGCGTTGAGGACATCCGAAAGCCCTACATAAATTCGATAATTACAAAGTATGCGCGTTTAGAAAGCGAATGAGCATGTAGATATCGCTCCCGCGCATGGTCGTAGTGCGGCTTTTTTAAGTAAATTTTATTCATTTTTTGATTCAGTATGACATCGGCTTTGATAGCTGTTTGTACCCACAGGCTATAACAAGAGTTGGAATATGGGGGGATACGCGTTCTTAAGTTATCGGTCTGCTCGCTTGGTGTAGGCTTCATACACAGATAACTAAGAATGGCTACGAACAACGACCACCACCACGACTTATTTGGTACAACTTCGTCCGCGTAATCCAAATGCTGTTGAACATGGGGAAAAAAGGAAAGGGGACAGAGTAGGGAAGAGCGCTGACTGCTAAAGTGATGATACTGACCAGAAGAGCCGGCTGTTTCACAGTACTACTTTGTCTTTTCTTGCGCTTTAAGGGTGTCAGTCCAAATGAATATTACAGTGTTCGTTTCAAAATAAATTGTATTTCCCACTTTTGACTTGACATCTATCTGCTGTGTTCAATGCAGTTCTATATTCTAGTGAATATTCAGTTTAGTGAAATTTCAGTTAAGTGAACTATTTCTCTTAGTCCCTTGAAGTTCACTTAAGTGAGAGTTCAGAGTACACCTTTTTCTGTTCTGTTCTGTCCTCTCTAGATGGCACGTAACTTTTGTATTCCAGTAAGGTATACTAGTGCTTCAAAACACACACTGCAATGATAACACATGTTTAGAGGAAAATGTACTCCAGGGTCATGTTTGCCGTTGGGGGGCTACTTCGCGCCAAACTTGCTGCTTTATGACTCCATTTGGTGATGCGAATTTTAGGCCAGATCTATGGCTACTTCATGACTACTATGAACAGTCATTTTGCGAAATTTGGTCGCTAGTTTTCTTATTATTTGTCGATAAAATAGCAACGATGCCTACAGAATAAACATTGTCTACAAGCTTTTCCTAGTCCACCAAGCTATCCAAAGCGTGGTGGGACGGCAATTATGAAGTACAATAGTTGCGCGCATGTAGGTCCTAAACGTGTGCTTTCTAACGAGGAAACAACTACAACAACAGTATGGCTGGCCCGCTCCTGACGCTGCCCGCCATCTTCTTTGAGGCTGCACACCATTTTCTAATCACGAAGCATAGCATGTGTTCTCGTGTGCACTTCGTAAAATTGCTGAATTGGTCGTCTGACTTGCTTGACTGTTTATATACAACCATAATTTGCTACCTAAAGCTCTACTGTTATAATGGTAACTCCCATAATCAACCTAGGTCTGCGGATTCAAGGAACTGCAGCTTCAAAGTTTCATTGTCCTACTGAGTTACTGGCCCAAAATTACTTTGGAATGAACAGGGCCCGAAACAGACTGCATGTAGGCCAAACAAGAAGAGAAAAGTGTTCTCCTGTTAAGTTTATGTTTCTGTATATGCAGTATCACGTGGCCTAATAATTAGTAATATTAACTCCATGAATAATCAATAATAATAACTTTTTTTTCTGCATTTCTGCAATTTTGTCGTTAAATTAAATGGCATGGCTACTTTTGGCTACTTTTACCTTGTGTCTTCGCTCCTAATAAAATTTACCCAGTGGCGACCCGGGCTCGATTATTCCAACAAAATTATGCGCCCTCCTGTAACTGGCGCCTCTGCTACAGAAAATTCTGGAGGTTCGATTGTTCAGCTGTCTTGGAAATGATGGTTTGCCAAAAATTCGACCTTGCGGCTCTAAACACAGCTGTCATGTTAGTGATGGCGTGGCTATCGTTCGTCATTACGGCTTCCAACGTTATATTCGACGCACGTACTGCTGTCTTCTGACTTCACTTGAACGACTCGCAATACTAAACGTCTACCTTAGCGAAAAAGGCATCAGTCGAACTTCTTTCCAGCATCGCCTCCTCAATTTTCTTTTCGTGGTTTACAAAGATTAAACTTATTGCGTCGTTTGTATAAATATCGCGTATGTTTTAGGGCGACGCACATGGTTTTTATAAAACTTGGCCTAGCTTCATTTATATGTTTGTTTTCCACAACTCAGCGCTGAGCTTACGGCCTTTTTTTATATATCAATCGCTACATAAACCACGTGGCCGCTTGCGCGACTCGAAAAACTCGGGCTCGATCCAGGGCGCGGCGGTAGCATTTCAACGTAGTGAAATGCTTGAGGCCCTTTTGCTGCGCGTTTTCAGCGCACGCTAAATAATCCAGCTGGTAGAAATCCGGAGACATCTGCTAAGGCGTCACGCATAGTCTGAGGGGCGTTCAATACAACAAATAATCAATATTTCGAAAATCATATTTTGTAACAAGGTTCTTCATACCAGAAAATTACACTTTGTGCATTGGTTTTTTCGACCTGCCTGACCAATTCAACCGGCTGCTTAGCTTTTGACAAGATCGAACCCAGACATGACAAGGTTGGTGGAGTGGTCCACCTACGTCACCATGAAGAATGGGCTGATGGTCACCGAACACGGAATCACCCATAGATGCTTTTTGACGAAATGCAGTGTTTTCAATCAATCCATCGCACCTGGCAGGCCCCAGGTGTGCTACAAGCAGACGCTAGGGAAGAGGACGGTTGAAAAGAGGCCCTGTTCGGATTGTGCGCTTTAGCGTTTGTTTTTAAGCGAATCCAAATACTAAACGGTCAGCGAAATTGCCTTTTTACTGCGACTTTCTGCAACACTTTGAGCCATAGGTTCTGTTGTGTAGTGGAGCGCTGCTCTTGCCCTAAAAGAAGCTAGCGATTGCAGATTGGTTATGCACAATGTGTACCCGCGCGGATACTTGCATAAAACACTATGGAATTACCACTGTCGTCTAGAGTAAGACTTCTATAACAAAACAACTTAATATCCAGCACGACTGGCGTAGAAAGGAGAATGGGTGGGGGGGGGGGGGGGGGGGGACAGGTTTTGAGAGCTGTAACACCCCAACCCCCTCGAAGTTTTCAAATTTTCCATATGTATGTATGCTGCAAGCAGACATACAAACACGTGAAACACCTCCCCTCTCCCAACCCCCCAAACAGATTCTGGCAACGCGCCTGCCCGATACCTACATCTTATCAGTATTGATCTCATTAAGGGAGCAGTAGACAAAACAATATTGGCACACCCACCTCACTATCGATACCTGAGCGATTGCGTTTTCTGTAAACGCGCGGGAAGACGATAACTATCTGTGCACGTGCATAAAATTTAAAAATTGCCACATTTATAGCGGACTGTTTTGTAGTAAATGCCCGGTTTTCCAAATACTGCTTATACAAATTCATGTAAGCTATTACCCATCATTCACGTGCTCGTGGCAACTCCTTCTTCGCAACTCTCATAGATAACATGCGTCAAGTGTTATGTTTAGCAGGAGACGGTCTGATCAAAATTTTAAGCTACTGGGCCATGTCGCGCTCTAAAAACGGCCGACTACAGCCAGCTGCGCGCTCGACCGTGTTGTACATTACGACTCTCGTTCTGAATGCACCGGGATAGCCTGCGGCGGCCTTGCTTTCGCTGCACAGCATTTTAATGGGTTGAAGTGCGTTTATGCTTATCGAGGAGCGATATTTACGCAGAAGCTCTGCGGGCTTTGCATATAGAAGTATATATATATATATATATATATATATATATATATATATATATATATATATATATATATATATATATATATATATATATATATATATATATATATATATATATTTTTTTTTTTGTTTTTTTTTGTTTTTTTGTTTTTTTGCTGTCCTTACTTGTATATTCTGGGTAGACATACATCCAAGGTTTTGTGTCATCTCCTCCATATGCAGAGGTGAGGTCCAGTTTTATTCTGAAATAAAAATGACACAACAAATGCGAGATATGGTTTCAAAGAATCAGCACCGATTCAGGTGCGTATTAATATATATTCAGATCCACATACCCAATTTTCAATCTGTATTTATTACGGACGTTGCATATTTCAAGCTACGCAAAACTGTATGGTTCCATAGCCACTGGCTAGTTCGTGGCCTTTTATAACATAAAATATTAGAAACTGTTATACGAAAATGGTAATAAAAATTATTGCAGTAGTATAAAACCAAACTGCGCCGGTCCTGCATGGTTTGTATTCCTCTGCCATAGCCTGTGAAGCGGGTGCAATCACCGGCATGATTTCTGGAACAGACACGTCACTCTCACGAACACTCAACCGAAGCCTATCGTGCATTTTTTTTTGTGCCAGCGAACACCAGTTTTGACCCATGCACCGAATCGGACCTCACAACTGTCAGAACACAAAACTGGCATTGAGTATTTTAGTGAACTGCGCACATATCCACATACGTTCAGACATACCCTGGTTACATTGCAAATAACAGAGTTGCGTTTTTACAGAATATTAAAATAAGTATCGTCGCAAGCATAAACTACAAGCACATCATGTACAGAATAATTGGGAATGTTAAATATTGTTTTCTTATCCCGTGTTTTTTAAACAGGCAGAATTCATTAGCGGCTTGAAGCATTTCTCCATAGATGAATATATCAAAGGAGCAGCGGCCCTTAAGACTGCGCTAGCCATAACGCTTGGTGGGAAGAGGGAGGTCGGCGAATTTGCTGTTTCTTGCACAGTCGGATAGTCCGACACATGACGTGAGCTCGCCACGAACACCTGGTCCATCTCCCCTATGCCGCGGTTACATAGCCAACTGCATGAGTTTGAGATAGTCCTGTCAATGTCACTGTACTGCCACACAAGGAAAGCCTGGGAAAGTGCTAAACCATTCACGCACTTCCGGCGGTTGTTGCAACATGCAGGCTGCAAAATTAGCGTTGTCTCGACACGAGGACTAGCCATGCGATACGCTGGAGCTGTGCAAGCTTACACTTTCTTCTTATGTGTTCAATGACTACACGCACGCGTTGGCCGTGGCCTGGGGGGTTTCGTGTTGCACACGCTAGGTTGAAGCTCCCGCGGGGTTGACGCAGTCCGATACTGTCTTCAGTAAGGTATCATCCACAGCTTCCTTCGTGGCGATGTCTTGGCTAGCGCACACGTATGAAACTCATTTACCATTGGCATATGTTCATTTAAAAGTGGAGCACTAATACTGCGGCATCTTCTAAACCAGGGTGAGCTGACTCTTTTGTCACCGAGCTATTTACAGCACGCGATTTTAATATCACAATATACTCTAGGTTTTGGATAAATTCTTTGCCATGAAACGTCTACGTGGGCTTTCGGATTAAAGAATACACAAGTTTGGGGCAGAGTGGGGCAGTATGGCGATACAATAGTACCGTGATAGTATCTCAGAGATATTATTGAGTATCTGTATTTCTGTATCGAGGTACATTTCAAAATGTATTTGTATCGCAGTAGTGAAATACTTTACGATGTACCGATCATATCCCCTTCAGGCGCGCATTATGATGCACTGCCTGGAAATGTCTAAATTTCGCACAACATAATTCCAAGGCACTCTTTATTACATTCCAAGAAAGAAAATGAAGAAATATGTTGTTTTTTGCGAGCTTCGGTAATTAACCCTTTGATCGTTTTCGCCGTACATGTACGGCAGCACCTAACAGTGCCCAAATGGTTTTCACCGTACATGTACGGCACGGCCTTTATCTTTAAAACGCGCGCTTTTTTCGACCATTTCTCTCTCTTGGCATGTGCTGCCACACTTCAGGAACACGTGGAATTTTTTTCATGCGCCGATGTTTCTCCGTTGTTATTTTTTTTTCGCTTCGCAAAGCGGCGATCCGGCAACCACTTGCGCACCCGAGCGCGTTCGTGGTTCGGCTGGTTTAAAACGCGCACCTCTTTCCGTCATTTTTCTTGCTTGACATGTGCTGCCACGCTTCGGGCAACTGTGAAATTCTTTTCATGCGCCGATCGCTCTCCGTTGTTGCTTTTTTAATGCTTCGCAACGTAGCGCGCCGGTAGTCGCTTGCGCCTTCGAGTGCGCCCGCGGCGCGGCTGGTTTAAAACGCAAGCCTTTTTCGATCACTTCTCTTGCTTGACATGTGCTGCCACACTTCGAAGCACGTGGAATTTTTTTCACGTGCCGATGTCTCTCTGTTGCTCTTTTGCTTTCCAAAGCGGCGCGGCGGCTTTCGCTTGCACACCTGAACGCGCGCATGCCGTGCGGCTGGTTTCGGTTTCGTCCTTCGGTTGGTTATCGCTTCTCGCGCCCGCAAAGCTGATGGCTGTCTGATTTTTAATCTCTCAAAGGGTGACCGCTTGTGACTCTCTCGTTTATTGCTCCTCGAGGGGCGATTACACCTGTTTCGGGAGGAGCTAAATTACACAAACGACGCCGCCGTGGTTGAGTTTCCTGTTTAGAACTCGGAAAAACGTACTCCGTCTCGTTGGCGATAAGACGAAGGATTATTATAGCTTCTTCCCTCATTTTGCTTTCCGGACGGGCGCACAACCGCACAGTTTTCTTCCGTGCGCTCGCTCACGCAGTTCGCCTACGCTGCGGAAGTGCGCGCCGGTTGCTATGGTGCTAGGGAGTCGAGCGGCGATTCTTCCGATGTGGACTATTCCCCAAGTGCCGGATCTGATTAATTGGATGTCAGTTCGTCAGGCAAGGATTTACTTAACAGTTCAGACTCGGATGATGATGAAGGAGCGACATCTTGAAAGCGTGCGCGGTGAGACGATCCGGATCGGATCAAAGGTGACAATTCCCCAGTGTTTAGTTTTAGAGGAAAAACATTTTTTCACCGGGAAAGTACTCTCGTGCGCTTATTTTTGTATGTCTGTGAGCTATGTTTATTATAATGCATAATTTTTATTTATAAGACATCGTAAAAGTGTTTTGTTTAGGATTTTGCTTGATGTTACTATGAATAAACCATGTGTATGTAACAACACCAAATTAATTTTTGGTCACTTTACTGTCACGAAAAAAAATTTTAGACAATTTTTTTCTGAAATAGAATGGTCTGAAGAATTTATTTCAACAATAAAAAAATTACACATTTTTGGCACGCATTTCGCGAAAAAATTCGACCCTGAAAGGGTTAATTTTAATTAGCATATAATTAAACATTTAATTATTCTGCAGCCACTCATGTATGATTTTTACACGAAAAGAAGGTAATCTTAGGCTCAAAATGCACACGCAGTTCGTTTTTGGCTCTGTTCATCTTGAGCAAAAAAAAATAATACTTAAGAAGTTGGTTCTCGAACGCGGCACGTCCAGTGACCCGTCAAACATCGTAGTGCCTTCATAAAAGTGATCGACTGCAGTCGTATGCAGCACATTGGGGTCAAGTGAAGACGCGTTGACTATGCAGAAGGTTCAATTATTCCCATGCGCAATGTATGTTGCCCTTTCTTTCCCCCTAGTCCAAGGAACTGGCAAAAACAAGTCGCGTCCACATATGTGGACGCTGCGCCTGAAGGGGATATCGTGATCCTGTGCTGGGCACGGGTGTCTCGTTACTTTTTGTGTAGAAAATGATTCCACGTGTTTGCGAAGAGGAAAGGAACAATTTTGTTTGTGCTAAGCAAAGCAAAGGCGTGCGACCGGTCGGCGACGAAGGGAGGCTGGTGAAGGCTTCTCCACACGCACAGAATAGCCCATGTAGGAATGCGCCCGACGCCGCTCATGGCATAATCGCGCAGGCAGTATTGTCAGCCTTGCCAACAAAGTAGCTATCTCTCAAGCTAGTGCACCATCATAACTTTTTTCGGGGCCAGCCATTTGGTGCGTTCCCGAGTCGTGTGTGGAAGCCGAACCGACGCTGTCTGGGATCTTCTGTTGACATTATTCTTCTGAATAACATTATTCCCAATGTTATGCTGCCATCAATTAATGTCTTTCCGGAATATCAGTATCCCCAAAATGTAATGTAGTCCAGTATCTGTGTCTGCATTTATGTATCTGTATTACGGGATACTTTTTTCGTCTTTTCGCTGATGTATCTCCGAAATATCCCTTTACGTCAAAGACAAATGTACCTCAGTATCTGCATTTTAAGCTTCCAGCGAATGCATTTCGATATCTGTATCGCGGAATACTTTACTGAGTATCTCTGTCCAGCCCTAGTCTGTGGGCACTAAAAAGCTCTTGAAACGTGGCACAGCAGTACAAATGCCATAATCGGGACGACGAGCTGCACCATGGGAGGCTTAAACAGACTTATGAAGATTCCTGTGTCGCTTCTAACGTGAGCTGCTTGGCTATCAAAGTTTTATGAAATGGCTTCACAGTAACTGCAAAACTCATTAAAACACGAGAAATGCTTGCACGGGAAAATGAAAGCGGAATGGTTCATCAGTGATTAACTCGGACGGTAAGAATCCATGGGTGCAGCAAAAGTCGTCATTAGACAAGCGAAACGCTACCGAAATGCTAGTCACCGAATGTTACATGGCACGCGGCTGGTTGTCTTCGTCTCGAGATCTCTTGATCATCGCGTCGACTTCATTTATCCGACCGCGAACTATGCCCCCAACGCACTTCATGCGGCCTCGAAATATACTCGTCCGCCTCGGTGGATCAGTGGCTAGGGTGCTCGGCTGGTGACCCGAAGGTCGCGGGTTCGATCCCGGCCGCGGCGGTCGCATTTCGATGGAGGCAAAATGGTAGAGGCCCGCGTACTGTGCGATGTCGGTGCACGTTAAAGAACACCAGATGGTCGAAATTTCCGGTGCCCTCCACTACGGCGTCTCTCATAATCATACCTTGGTTTTGGGACGTAAAACCCCGCATATTATAATAATTATTATGGAAATATACTCGGCATAAAATCAACAGATTGACACATTGCGGCTCAGATCGGGTATTTTAGCTGGAAGAAAACTCTGTTGCTTATCAGCACTTCGTGACATTGAAAATGACGCTGTAGCTGTCAAATTGCAAATGCACTTTCTACTCCTTTCGTTCAGTCAAAAAAGTTTGGCGTTCCTTATTAATCCTGGACTGCGTGAACTATACTAATGATTAAGACAAGTACGGATGTAGTATAGAAGTATATATAGGAGTTGTTTAGAGAAGTTGTTTATCTAGAAGTGTTTAGTGCTTCTAGATATAAAAAACCACAAAATCCGCTTTTTCTTTCAATGTACAGCTTAAGAGTAGGGAGCAGCCACTGCGAAGTTTCTTCTAGCAGACAAGCAAAATAGTTCATTGCCCCTGTTTAAAGTTACAGAAGTTTCCGAAAAACCCTACGTGCAAAACGCAGTGAATAAGTGGTGCAGTTGAGTATTCCAGACGACTAGCGTTTTTCCTGACCACATTCTGCTGAGACGCGCCTTTTTTCAAAATTTGTCACGTAAATTTTGGTCTGATGTAACAACACAGCGCCTGCATTTTCGGCGCACCCGGCACGCTCAGTATTGCTATCACATTAATAGGACTTTTAACTGGGATTATTAATTTCTGGATCTGCTTGCGTATTTGTTTTTTTTTTTTGTTTGGGGGGGGGGGGGGGAGAGGCGGAGGGCTTTCTGCAAAGTAGCTATGGCATACAATTGCTCACCGTACAAATTTTTAAATAAATTACTAACCTAAAATAATAAGCAAAAAAAGTTTGATAACAATGTTTTTATAATAATTGATTTCAATCTAATTCTAACCGTGGCAAGCTATTTCGGCCCTGACGCAGAATTATTGTGAAAGCGACAGGTGCCTCACTGCCGTAGCCTATTGGTAAAAGTCGGTATTGTCTAAACAACGCCTTTCACAGCTCTTACAAACAACTTCTGCTAAAAGAGATGCCCGTCAATTCAGTTTTTTGTTATAGTGCCGTTAGAAGTCGGTCTCTCCTACCGCAAAAGAAAGCTATAGGACGACAGCGTTTTGGCTTTGAAGAGAGCGGACTACAAAACTCTCGGGAATCACGATTAGATTTGTTATGATTTAACTTTTTCGCTGAAAAAATACCACTGTCGCAATATGCGAGTCCAAAGCCAAAGATTGCATTGTAGCTCGCTGTGTGCTTATCCTCACTTATTGAGGTGAGATGCACCAGATTTTCACCACTCCCACAGCGCTGAGTTGAAATCGACGCCCCTGCATTCTAGAAACCATGGCAATGAGACCACCGATTTTTAACACGAAAGTGTTTTATGCCGGGGTCCACCAGGGCTCGACTGACATATTTCCGTCACGTTTATGACGTTGAACAATATTTACTAACATATGGCAAAGAAAAAACTGGAAAAAAAAAGTTCTGTCACAGGGAGCTACAACCCCTCGCTCCGAAGCACGCGGCACGAATCTACTACGCGACAGAGTGCACGTTCTCCAGCTTACTAATGACGAGCTCTTAATATACACCATTTACCGTCGGCAATACTCAGAAATTGGTGGCTGCAGCGTGTTCCTATTATCTAGCGAATTGGCGCGGAGGTCGCACTCTAAAAGTCGTCGCTACACGCGTTACGATTCGCGCACGCCTCTCAGAGCGAAGTAGCTTGTGCGTGCGTGCGCGCGCTTATCTCGCGAGTAGAGCACGAATGTCACTTCCCTCACTGCAGCGGCCGCGTTTGTGTAAGGAGTGCGCTGCGTTCCGAGCTGCTTTCCGTTTTTCGCGTGATATTTCAAAGAAGGGGAAAACAGCGCTAAAATCTTGACACACACGAAGGAAGACGGACGAAGACAGGTGCTGACGGACGAAGACAGCCAGCGCCTGTCTTCGTCCGTCTTCCTTCGTGTGTGTCAAGTCTTTAGCGCTGTTTTTCCCTTCTTTGCACTATGTACTAACACGCCAAAGCCTTAACCTTAGCAAGTGATATTCCAATTTGTTGGTATAGCATTCAGTCCTTCGCCCTTGTGGCGAAGCAATCCACAATAAACACTCAACTACCTCTTTGAAGACACGTTTCACTTGCGTGTTATACCGATTCTTATGACAGAGGGATCATCCATGTTTTTTACGTATATTGTGCATATTTTACCCGGAGCCACCTGTGTCCTGTTTCTCAGCCCTAGGGTCGAGAAACTGAGCACAGGTGGTTCTCAGGGGGCGTCTCGAAGGCGCAATGACCTTTGCTGAGCTCACAGCCAATGCTCGCGCTCTGAAGCAGATATCCCCCCTCCTTTCCTGGCTACCCGAGTGCAGCCCCTACGGCCTTCAAACGCGGACCATACATAGCGCCTTCCTCCTCTCCCAATACTGACTTCAACCACCTGTCGGCTCTCTGTGGAACGCACCGAAGCTACATATGAGGTGTGTTTTCCTGGCCTGGGCGTTGTCTCCTAACCATGCGTTGGTGGCACTCCAAACCTAGGAGGAGTGGGAGACTTTAATACGCTCCACGGACCCGCCAAGGGAAAAGATCGCCACGAGCCGGGGATCCAGGGTCCTGGACTTATTAGGCCTAAACGTTTGAGTGTGGCGGGGTCGTGCGGCTATCTGGGCCCTGGCAGTTCTTGAATTTCTCTGGCAAGTAGTGTTTTCGACTCGACTCCGTATACTGCGAAATTAAAACTCGCGACAGCTGTGTTGACATTTCGCAACAAGAGGTGTAGGAATGACTGGTACTTTTTTTCACTCAAGAACGGAATATGTCCCTGCGAAAAATAAATCAAAATAATACTTACTCTGTGTAATTTACAACGAAGCGATTAGTGAAACCATAAGCAGATTCATTCAAGTAGGCCAGTTCATTATACGCACAGCTAATATTGTAAGGATATATAGATGATTGGTTTTGCTGCTTCAGCCAGATATATTCCATAGTGTTCACAGCCTGCGAAAAAAAAGTTTGGAAATGTACGCGTTTTCACCTTTCCACTAATTAAACTCCACTAATTAAAATGTTATTTTACTTGCTTAATTACTGTGACAAATGATATCTTTAGTCATCTTAATATGCCTGCGGCTACACATAATTGTGAAGTCACACAACAAATATCGCATTTCCCTGACTTTTGAGGTTTTTAGACACATATCTTGAGACACCCGGTATTGCTTTCACAC
>JALIZH010014898.1:0-20320 GCA_030522465.1 Rhipicephalus appendiculatus | reverse complement strand
GTTCAGTCCTTGTCGACTCAAGCAAAACCCGTTTTTTTCGTATTTTTCTTTTCTTTCTTATTCAAACACCTTTCCGTTCATAAACAGCGTTGACGCGCTGAAGCACTTTCGGTGGTCCCTCAGCCGTCATTGTGTTCGTCCAAGCCACACGGCAAAAAGCTTCATGGCACGGGCGTTTCCCAGGCTCGTTTCCCGTACCTTGCTTTCGAGCTCCTAATACCCCCCAAGGAATGCAAGGAAAGTACAAAACGAAGCAACGAGCTCGACACTCTAGGCTTGGGGCCTGCAACACAAATATCTCAATTCTTTCAAAAGTGAACATTCGGCAGAAGTCTGTCTGGTTGGGATAACAGAAAACTGGAGAAAAAGAGAAAACTCCAGCCAAAATTTATTTTAAGAAACCGCGACGTTTCGAAGCATGATTGGCTTCTTGTTCAGGGGGTGAGAAGGCCCGAGATGTGCAACGCCTTCTTGCCAAGCGGGATTGTTTGCCGTGAGTCGTCGCAAGCCCTGGCAGTAGAGGGAGGACAGTGCCCCCGTGGTGTGTAGGGACTTTAATGGTGTGGTCGATGTTTCCCGCTGTCTGCTCAATGTACCAGGAATCGAGGAGGGGGCCGCCGGCGAAGGTTCCTTTCTTTTTCCAAAGTCACCGCGCCGTCGGGACTGGTATGGTGGTCAAACCGCTAGCAGTGCTCCGTCACTTCGCTCCGTCCGCTGTTCAAGTGACGGAGGTCATTCTTGTGCTGCCGCATTCTTTCATGGAAGTTCTTGGTTTCCTCAATGTAGGAAGCGGGGCAGTCGGCGCACGTGATCCGGTACACGACGCCCTGCGCTTTTTCCGCAGATGCGCTGTCTTTGGGCCGAGGGATGAAACTGCCGATGGTGGTGGATGGCTTGTGGGAAAAGTCGACCCCTGCCTTTCTGAGTATAAGAGCTATTGCTTCGCTGGCGCCCGCAATGTAGGGGATCGACTCGCGGCGTCGTTGCGGCGCCGTTGGTGTCACGTTTCCCCCATCTTTTCTCTTACGGAGGGCTCTGCGAATAAACGCCTTTGTGTAGCCGTTGGTGCAGAGGTCACGAATTATTGTCTTCCTTTCTTCTATCCGCTGCTGGGGCGACGATTGGTGATTTTGGTTGGAGTTTTATATTTAAACTCGTGACGCAGCGGGTGGTTGGTTGTTTACACAATAAACGAAGGCACGTTTGGCTGCAGTGGGGCGATAGGAACTTTAAAATCGATTTTAAATACGTCCTAGGCTATATTATCTGTTGATATTTCGTAGATGATACGCGTGTGTATACACAAATCTATCCCACATATTATCTAGCCTTCAAAATTTTGTTTCAGAACTTCAATGGGAAGGGGGGGGAAATATGCGCTGGTATGAAGATAAGAAGCGGTCTCATAAATATATGAGACTCGAGCACTGCTCTCCATCCCTTACCCCCCTCCCTGCATCTTTCAAGAATGTAGCCTTTGAAGCAGGAAAGAAAAAAAAAGCGCATGTCCTGCCTTCATCTCACTCATTTTGTATTCGTTGTAGCACTGGCTTTCGATCATAAGTCGCTGAGCAGTGTCCCCTCATGGGAGATAAATTAGCGCATTTCTCATATGTTTCATGAATCACTAGATGTCATTATGAATCCACACCAATTGCCCATCAGTCTGTTATTCTGCAAAGAAAAACAGTACGTTATGGCAACCTCCGCTGCCCCATTTACCCGCTGAAAATAGGCTCCTCAATCATTTATTTATTTAATAGTACCCTGAAGGCCCGAAGGAATTACAGAGGGGAGCTGTGCATTTGAGAATGCGTAAGAGATTAGCAGTTACATCGAAGTAAAAACAATACAAATAATAAGTTATTAAGGATAGATATAATAGCGACGCAGTGAAAATAAAAAAGAAATAAAATTGCTAATAGCGCAGGGTTAGCTATGTGAGCTTATTGCGTCTGGTTTGTAGTAAACCCTCCAGTTGTCACTTCAGCGCCTTGTCCAGTGACTTTGTTCTTAGAAATGAATATTCCTGTCCTTTCTGGGGACTATAGTACGATCACTGTGAAGCGTCGTCCGCGTCCCCACCTTTCAATACAGCATTCTTGCAATCGGCTTGACTGTCAGCAATTGGGGTTTTTGGAAAGCAGAAAATTTCCATCTCGTTTTGCATGGTCTGTACCAGACCATGCAAAAAGCTTCGACCATACCTTTGAACACACTGGCCGGCTCTCATCGGCACGCCTATGCACGTTCCTTTTTGCCTTGTGTCCGTATCCAGCGTGGTACTGATACGACTCTTTACCATTATTCACGAGATAGAGTAGTCACTAACAGTTACAACTGGTGCTTAGCCGGCTCAGAAAAATATCTTGCTAGAAACAAACGCAGTCACAACCCCTGTACTAAGATTAAGATGCACGTTGAAGAACCCTGGGTGGTCGAAATATCTGGAGCCCTCCACTACGGTGTCTCTGACAACCACATCTTGGCTTTGCGACGTAAAATACCAACCTCTATTATCCGCAATCACTTTGCGATAAAGCATGACATCGACTAAAACCGAACTTAGCATTTCTATAATTCGAAACGCTATTATAATAATTATTGGCGTTTAACGTCCGAGAACCATGATGTGATTATGAGGGGCGCCGTAGTTGACGGCTACGGAAATATTGGCTACCTGGGGTTCATTACGTGCGCCAAAATATAAGCACACATGGATCAAGCATTTCGTCATCCATCGAAAATGCGGCCGGTATTCGATGCCGTGATCTTCGGGTCAGCAGTCAAGTACCACAACCACTAGACTGTCGTATCAGGTGTTTTCGAAACTTTAGAGAGGCAGAACCATGCACCCTATAAAGCCACGTTTCCAAAATTTTTCAAGGGTGGGGAGCTCGATTCTGCAAAAGATGGCCGCTTCATGTTATTTTCTTTTTCGCGTCCTCAATAAGCGGTAAATCGACTGCAAGACCATTGGCAGTTTCATGAACGTGTTTAGAAAAGCGCCATAACGTAATGTCAAGCTTTCTTCGTTCCCAAGTAGCGTGATTAGGCCTTGGAACGGCAAAGCGTAAGAAAGGACTTGATTTATAATTGGGTCTGCCAAAAACGCACGTACGCACTCGCCCATTGAAAACAAACGGCGCGTGCGCATAGCGCATTTCAAAGGTAACAGGAATGAAAACCTAATGTTCCTCGAAGGTCCATAGACCCATTCTTATATTTAAAGAAAACATTCTCAATATTGCAAAAATCGCGTGTAATGTTGATTTTCTCTTTACGATAGACATTGCGATGCACGGAAAATAACTTCTTTTTTGTATGTTGAAAGCTATCATACATATATTTTGAAGGTTGCCTGGCACTTGTGAACCCTTTACATGTGTTATTCTATACATAAGCTATTTTATGGCGCTCCTTCGACATTTATTGGATGAGCCGCGCCAAATCGAATATTGCTAATTTTTAGTCCGAGTACGTCTAGTTGAGAAAAAGTTAGGCGAGTCTGTGAGTCCGAGTGAGTCCGCTTCAGGAGAATGTTGGTGAGTCTGAGTCCGAGTGAGTCCGGCTGACAAATATTTTGGTGAGTGAGTCCGGCTGAGTTATATTTTCGTTATATTTTCATGTGTATGAGTCTGAGTGAGTCGGGCTGACTAATATTTTCGTGAGTCTGAGTCCGAGTGAGTCCGGCTGAGACATATTTTGGTGAGTCTGAGTCCGAGTGAGTCCGCTTGAGGAAAATTTTGGTGAGTCTGAGTCCGAATGAGTCAGGTTGACGAAAATATTCGTGAGTCTGAGTCCGAGTGAGCCAGGTTGACGAAAATATTCATGAGTCTGAGTCCGAGTGAGTCCGTTTGAGGAAAAGTTTAGTGAGTCTGAGTCCGAGTGAGTCTGGATGACGAAAACACCGGTGAGTCTGAGTCCGAGTGAGTTTGGTTGGAGAGAAATTTTGTGAGTCTGAGTCCGAGTGAGTCTGCTTCAGCAAAATTTTGGTGAGTCTGAGTCCGAGTGAGTCCTAAGCGAAAAATATATTTATTGAGTGAGTCTGAGTGAGCTCCGTTTATTTTGCCGACCTATGGTTCCGGGGCTTACATTTGGGAACTCAGTGGTGTGCATGAAGTCAGAGGTGCAATCTGGAATGGATGTAAATCAAAGGACTGTGGGACGCCTCGCGTTGGGCGCTCACGGGAAGACGACAAATGAGGCTGTAAAGGGTGATATGAGATGGACAGGTTTTGAAGTGAGGGAAGCTCAGAGCAAAATTAGATTTGAAGAGAGGCTGCGGAAAATGAAGGAGAGTAGATGGGCAGGGAAGGTTTTCAGGTATTTGTATAGAAAAAGCGTCGACACGCAGTGGAGAAAAAGAACTAGGAGGCTCACCAGTAAATATACGGCTAGCAGTGTGGGCGACATGGCAACAAGGAGCATTAAGCGAAAAGTCAGAGAGGCGGAGAGGACTTATTGGATGACAGCGATGGAAAAGAAGCCGGCTCTCAGTGACTACCGAAAGGGAAAAACGAAATAAGGAGGGAGAGGTTTTATGATAATTCAAGGGGAAGCGCTTTACTGTTTGAGGCAAGGTCGGGTTGCCTTAGAACGCGTAGCTATAAAGCGAGATTCTGTAACGAAGAAGAACAATGTACATGCTGTGGGGGGAACTAAGGAAACGATGGAACATGTACTGATTGAATGTGGCGATATCCACCCAGATATACGTGTGGGCACGAGTCTACATGAAGCCTTGGGTTTTAGGGACAACAATGGAAAGCTGAACACGTCCGCGATAGAAATAAGTAAGAGACGGTTAGAGTATTGGTGGCAGAAAAGTAGAGATAAAGGACAAAAATGAAGAAGGGGAAAATAAGGTCATTCTGCCTTAAGAAGCAGAGAGATGGACCGTGAACTTATATTTTTCTTTGCTGTAATAACATAGATTTAATCAATGTAGATAAGGCATTAGGCCACCATAAAAAGAAAGTTTTTTTTCGAGCCTGGTGGCAGACATGTCACCGCCCCGTTATAAAGGGGACGCTCATAGCATCCATCCATCCATCCGTGCCGACATCGCGTGTCGTCTGCTCCGCACAGCAGATTTGCAGCGGTTGCGTCTATTAGTGTGTTCGTGTTTTCAGTGTTACTACCGGGTTGCGTGTTTGTTGTTCGTGTCGTCAAACGGTGAGTGAGTGATTGTCGCGTTTCTGTGCCAGTCACAACGGGAACTATGAGGTGAATCTAAGCGAATGTCGAAGCCAAAGCGACATAAGGAAAAGACTTGTTTCGCACCGTTCTGCACAGCTGGTTATCGCTCAGAGACAGCGCATATCATTATTCATAGACACATCTGATGAAGCACGTCTCGCAGAATGGGACAGAAGCATAATGAGGGCGGACAGCCGACTGACAGCAACTGCTATGGTTTGCGAAAAACATTTTGACGAGAGTTTCATCGATCGCCCATTCACCATCACCTTGAACGGCGTTGTCAACGAGATCCCCCGCGACAAACCACGCCTCAGACTTTATGCGGTACCCACAATGTTACCTGAATATTCTTAGAAAATTGTGTGAAAGTACCAGCAAAACGACAAAAAAAAAGTTTTGTCCATGAAGGACCTTTCAGCAAAGCGCGCCGCAGCAGCGCCGGGTCGGCCTGCCTCCGAAGCGAGCTCGGCCGTTGAAGGATCTTGTGTCCTAACTTGAAGAGTGCACCACACTCTCAGAATCCGAAATAGCAAGCGCGCAAAATACTGAACCACCACGCCCACAATGCACTACTGAAAGTCGTCATCCATTCTATGACCTCACTATTCCTGTCGCTTGGCTGAAAGTGTCGTCCCTGCCAGCAGGAGCAGTAGCTTACGCCTATTGTGAAAGTGAAGTGAATAACATCGCCATGCCTATTCATTGACAAAACGGTTTACTTAACGGTTTACTTCGAAAAGCCGTTGCCTAACGGCAATCGTAGAAATGCATTCTAGCCACCACAGCTACGGCGTAACGCCAAGGAAAAGAAAAATCAAGGCAAGTTCTCACGCTTATCGATGAGGCCGAATTCCTTAGTAGGGAAGTTTCAAAACAGCTTTTTGTGTTGGCTGTGGCTTCATCAAAACACAACCCGGCCTGGCGCTGCGTACTCCTTCAGAGCCATGTTTTTTTTTTTTTTTTTTCTGAAAAAGGAAATTTAGCGCAGCGTGCACTCAGATGCGCAATGCTAAAGAAACAGCGGAGCTGACGGGCACATGTCTGATGGGCATCTGGCTGTTGCTATTTTGCCAAGTTTTGCAATTTTTCCATTCTTCCTTCCCCTATTTCTTTAAATTCCTCGGTCATTCTTCCTTTCTTCCACTCTCTCTGAACTTCTCGCTTCCTTTTGCTATCTCTTTCTGGGTCTCTTGCAATGCTTTCTCTTTCGTTCCATTTCTCTTTCTATACTACGCCTTGTTCTCTCCTCACCATCACTTCCCTTTCCATATTATTCGGTTAAGAAAAATACCCCCCTAGAATTCCTCTCTGCGCCGCTGCCGCATTAAATCTATCTTATAATTATTCTTCAGGTGTACGTTACTTCATCTGTAAATGTAGTGTTGTCTTATGTCTACGTCTTGGTGTACTATATATTTTTTAATAAAATATTTCTTAGCTTTACAAATAAAAGGTATGTTTCCTACACCTTTTTGGTGTTGGTAATTAAGACACTGCACGAGTTTACCTTATACAGGGTGTTTCAAGAAATGCGTCCACTATTTTTAAAAAATCAGCAAAATGCGGTGTTTGCTCGCTGTCTTCACAATTGCTTTTTCTGCAGCGGCAGGCATCTTAAGATAGTTGAAGAACTGATTTGAGACAGTAATTAAGAAAGTTAAATTAATTAACTTTTTTAATTAGCAGAGTTAGGAGGTTAAGTCCAATGGGAGAATTGAAGTCCTTCATGCGAAGAACCCATTTCAGCTATGAGATTTGGAAAAAGCGGCCTCTATTAATTATTGTGGCGTAATGAAATTCAGGTAAATTCAATGGCAAAACCGAAACCGAAGCACCGATGAGCGCAACAAGCAGATGACTATAATGACGTCACTGTTCAAGACAACGGTTACAAAGGTGCAGTTCTTCCCCGTTCGTTAACGTATATGCGTCATGCGTGCTACTACTGCAAGCGCTGCCCACACACTCGCACCAAAAAGTCGGTTGATGGTTGATATAATGACGTACACTCATTGTGTACATCTCAGACGACTATGGCAGTTGCGCTCTTCCGCGTTTCGGTTTCGCCGCTGAATTAGGGAGAATTTGATTACTTTGCAATTATTCCTAGAGGCCGCTTTTACGAAATTTCAAAGCTGAAATGGGTTCTTTGCATGAAGGACTTCAATTCTCCTATTGGACTTAACCACCTAACTCCGCTAATTAAAAAGTTAATTAATTTAACTTTCTTAATTACTGTCCCAAATCATGTCTTCAACCATCTTAAGATGCCTGCCGCTACATAAAAAGCAATTGTGAAGACAGCGAGCAAATACCGCATTTTCGCGATTTTTTAAAAATGGTGGACACATTTCTTGAAAGACCCTGTATATATACACGGAACACCAGCAGCTGCCTTTAGACAATAAAGTATTGGCAGGCTGTCACAGCAGCTGGGGTAGTGTCTAGAAGTTTCTAGTCACTCTAGGTGGGGTACGTCTACTGCCTCTCCCCCCTAGAACGCCACAACAGCACTTGCCCCCCCCCCCGCACACGTTAACACGTACGGGTTTGCGTCCTCCAAGAGAAAATCTAGCCGACGCCTATGTGCTTACATCGGCATTATTCTAATTCATTAAAATAGAGCAGTCTAAATTTTCCACACCAAACAATGTTCTGCTGCGAAATCGTTACAATACAAATTACGTTTTCCCTTTGACTGCGTTGAAGAAGCGGAGTTCGACGCTTGAATCCGAGCTGTACTATATAGCTTTGCACTGAAGCGACAAGCTCTAAATGAGCGCATTATAATAAAAACAAATCCTTAAACCCCTGATCACTTTTCAACACGAAAACTGAGCTACTGCTACGGCTTACAAAAACAAAAAAGCGCAGCGGCCCCCTCACCAGCGCTGTGTAAACACGGCGGACTATGGGGAGCGGGCGGCGCCACGGCACGATGGATGGATGGATGCTATGAGCGTCCCCTTTATAACGGGGCGGTGACATGTCTGCCACCAGGCTCGAAAAAAAAAACTTTCTTTTTATGTTGGCCTAATGCCTTATCTACATTGATTAAATCTATGTTATTATAGCAAAGAAAAATATAAATTCACGGTCCATCTCTCTGCCTCTTAAGGCAGAATGACCTTATTTTTCCCCTTTCTTCATTTTTGTCCTTTATCTCCACTTTTCTGCCACCAATACTCTAACCGTCTCTTACCTATTTCTATCGCGGACGTGTTCAGCTTTCCATTGTTGTCCCTAATCCCCAAGGCTTCATGTAGACTCGTACCCACACGTATATCTGGGTGGATATCGCCACATTCAATCAGTACATGTTCCATCGTTTCCTTAGTTCCCCCACAGCATGTACATTGTTCTTCTTCGTTACAGAATCTCGCTTTATAGCTGCGCGTTCTAAGGCAACCCGACCTTGCCTCAAACAGTAAAGCGCTTCCCCTTGAATTATCATAAAACCTCTCCCTCCTTATTTCGTTTTTTCCCTTTCGGTAGTCACTGAGAGCCGGCTTCTTTTCCATCGCTGTCATCCAATAAGTCCTCTCCGCCTCTCTGACTTTTCGCTTAATGCTCCTTGTTGCCATGTCGCCCACACTGCTAGCCGTATATTTACTGGTGAGCCTCCTAATTCTTTTTCTCCAATGCGTGTCGACGCTTTTTCTATACAAATACCTGAAAACCTTCCCTGCCCATCTACTCTCCTTCATTTTCCTCAGCCTCTCTTCAAATCTAATTTTGCTCTGAGCTTCCCTCACTTCAAAACCTGTCCATCCCATATCACCCTTTACAGCCTCATTTGTCGTCTTCCCGTGAGCGCCCAACGCGAGGCGTCCCACAGTCCTTTGATTTACATCCATTCCTGATTGCACCTCTGACTTCATGCACACCACTGAGTTCCCAAATGTAAGCCCCGGAACCATCACACCCTTCCACAGCCCTCGAAGCACCTCGTACCTATTGTATCCCCATAACGCTCTGTGCTTCATGATTGCAGCATTCCTCGTTCCCTTTGTTACCGATGCTTTCTCGTGTACCTCCATATATCTATCCCCCCTCATTTACCCACACTCCGAGGTACTTGTGCTCGCTTACCCTCGGTATTTCTTGGCCCTGTATTAAGACCGCATGGTCTTCGTGATCATTGAATACCATCAATCCACATTTTGTTGCACTAAAACATAGTCCTAGAGCCTCGCCTTCCCTTCCGCATATATCTGTGCCAGCCGCTGTATATCATCTTGACTGTCCGCAAATAAGACAATATCGTCAGCATAAAATAGACCTGGAAGCTTCAGCTCAACCATCGCGCCGGCCTGTTTGTGTGACAGATTAAATCCAATGTTGCTACCTTCTAGCGCTTTTTCCATCCTCACCATGTACAGCATGAATAACAGCGGGGACAAAGGACATCCCTGTCTCAGCCCCTTGCTAATGTCAACGCTGTCCTTGGCTGCTTATTCCTTCCCATTCTACACAAACTGTATTTTCTCGGTATATTTCCCTCAAAAGCTGTATACAGTCGTCACCTATGCCCACTTCCTTCAATATATCCCACAAAATTTCCTGATTAACGTTGTCATATGCCCCGGTGATGTCTAGGTAAGCTGCGTATAAGGGCCTGTTTTCTATTTTTGATATTTCTATACACTGTGTAAGAACAAACAGGTTATCGTCTAACCGCCTGTCGATTCGGAATCCATTCTGGAGTTCTCCCAAAATATCATTTTGCTCTACCCACGTTTCTATTTTTAATTTTACAGCCTGCATCGCCAGCCTGTATAGCACCGATGTAATGGTTAGCGGTCTATACGAGCGAATGTTATCCTTTTCTCCCCTGCCTTTATAGATTAAGTTCATTCTACTTTTTCGCCAACTGTCTGGTATTTCCCTCTCCTGTAAGCACTTTTCTACGGCTTTCAGCAGTGCTTCTTTAGTGCTATGTCCTAGTTCGTTAATGAGGCTGACGGGAACCCCATCTAAGCCCGGAGTAGTGCGCTTAGGAATTTTTCCTTCGGCCTTCTTCCAATTGAAATTCTCAAGTACTACATCTTCCTCGGTTGTACTCTTCTGCACACTTTTACTCACCGGGGGGAATCCCCTGGGCGACCTTTTTAAACGAACCGGCTGTTACCTTTCGGATGTAACCTAGCGCTTCATACCCTTCCAATTGATTTCCTCCTTCATCTACCAAATGTTGTTGCCTTGTGAAAGACTTCCTACCTAGAGCTTTTAGGTGGCTCCAAAATATCCTAGGCGCGGCCTTCTTCTTTTCGCGAATCTCTGTCATCCAACGTTCACTTTCGCCTTTAATTTTTGCCTCGACTAATTTCTGCACAATGGATTTTTGCTCTAAATATATTTCCCATACTTGGTTGACTTTATCCTGTGGGCGCTTCTCCTTTTTTGCTTGTCTGTGCTGTCGTGATGCCTCACGTCGCTTCTCGATCGCATCCCGGATTTCTTTGTTCCACCAACTTTTTGGCTTTCTCTTTCCTTTCCAAGAAATAGTTTTCTTCTCTTTTTCTATTTCTTTCGTGATTACATGTAGCAGCTCACTATACTTCCAGTCTTTGCCTGGAAGTTTGTCTACTTCCTCGACTCTTGCGGCTATATTTGTTAATTGTTTCTCATTTAAATACGAGCTGCCAATGTTTGATTCTAGGTTCTTATTTTCAGTTTTATATCCCATTTGTAATGTTATGCGTTTATGATCACTACCCAAGCTGTTAATGCCTTCCTCGTCTATTCTCATCTCTCTAAGTTTGTCATAGATTCCTTCTGTCATGAGACCAATAATCAATGCTCGACTGCCTGTTTCCGACTTCCCACGTGATCTGTCCCTCACACTTAGGCCCCGCGTTAACTATTTCAAGACTATGTTGCTCGCAGAGATCTAGCAATAACTTGCCATTGGAGTCTGAATATCCGTCAAGGTCATGTATGTGAGCATTCATGTCCCCTAGAAGGATTATTTCGGCATCATGACCAAATTCTTTAATATCGGTGCTTATGCATTTCACTATCTCCAGATTCTTTTCTCTGCAGTTATTCCCCGTCCACAAGTAAGCTACACCTAGCCACGTTTTCTTTCCACCTACTGTGCCCGAAACCCACAGGTGCTCTGAACACGTTTGCTTCACTCTATCCCATTTTGCTCTGCTATGAATTAGCATTCCAACACCCCCCACCTCTCCTTTCTGATATGATCCTGTTGCATCCTTCCCATATATAATTGTCAATATGTGGTGGCTCTTCCAAGTCTCTAAGGTGTGTTTCTGTAACCGCATAAACACCTATCTGTTCCTTGTTTAACTGTCCCTCAATCTCTAACCATTTTGCCTTTTTTTCTGCCACCCTGCATGTTAATGTAACCAATTGCGACACGCGCCTTCTCCCTTCTTTTACCTTTTCTCTGGTTTTTCGCTATACTACCTGTCACAGACAGTGGCGTAAATCCATAAAGACCACAAGGGGGGACGCACATCTTCCAACGGCGGCCATTTTGTTTTTACAAATATGCTTTATTTTCAATTATACAAAATGAAAATTATGCATCCACATTTAATAATAATAATAATAATAATAATAATAATAATAATAATAATAATAATAATAATAATAATAATAATAATAATAATAATAATAATAATAATAATAATAATAATAATAATAAGAATAACAATAAAATGAGCGTGAGCGTCGGCGCCCGGTGACAAAAAATAGCACTGGGCATCCAAGCGGCATCACATGGCGAAGTTAGTTTCTAATACCAACTCGTGGGAAGGCGCTAGCATCTCTGGAGCTGCATCATTCGGGTTAAAGTATGCAATAAAAATGGTTGCACTTTTTCTGCTAACGCATAAAGGTATTTCCCATCGTGTGTACCGGCTAAAGTACTTCGTTTCTGTTCATTAAAGGTGCTTCAGATTTCAGACTTGGTTTTACGGAAAATTCGTTGTTTTTGACTCTCGAGACATTCAAATATGACGTTTGGAAGATAAATCCCAAGGGGGGGGACACTTGCAAGGGGTGTCCCCCCCCAGCCTGAGCACAGGGGGGGGTCAGGACCCCCCTGACCCCCCCCCCCATGATTTACGCCACTGGTCACAGAGTCCCCCTGGTTGTTGTCCTCATTACACGCTACCCTGGACACCGAAGGGCCCGCGTGCCCCCCCCAAAAAAGCTACTGCGCGTCCTGCAAGTCGCCAACCCACCTCATGACCGAGCCTCCTATTGGAGTGTATTCCGTGTCTTCGAAAACCACCCCACCTGTGCACCCCTCTGTTTATTTCCACTACCTCGATGCCCTTCTCTCGACTCATCTGCCATATCTCTTTGTTTGCGTCGACAACCGCTCTTTGCAGGTTGCCGTCACGCACCGGTACCTCCGGTATTGTGCATACCACTATCTGCACCTGAGGGGAAATGGCGCGCATGTCGTCGACCCCTTTCGCCAATGTGGTCGCTAGTTCGGCTGATTCTTCATTCAAGACGTCGTTTAGACCTCCCGCAATTACCACGAGGTTACGGTCCATTAGCTTTAGCTGCGAGTTTTGCGCTAGCTTGTCTCATCACTGATCCCAGCCTATGTCCCGGGAACGTCCCTATTAAAACTCGTTTGTCGCCTCTCACCCTTTCCCTGACTGCTTCTGCGCATCTAGCTAAATTCGAGTCCCCGGCCATTATCACGTGCTCCAACTTTTCTGCTGGACTGTCCCGCACCTGGCCACTGCCTCGGTCACCAGCTCGCGCAACCGCCGCTGTTTTGCTCCCCGCCGTCCCCAAAACCACCTCGCGGAAACTGGGTCCTGTGACCCCTGCACCTGTCTTCGCGTCTCCCACTACGGGGGTTGATGCCCCCCTGTTCCCGCCGTCGCTTGCTTCCTTGTTCACCATGACTGCCTTCGCTAACCCTTCCTCAGCTGACTTAAGCCTTTCTCCCATAGCCATCGTTTTTTCTCGCTCTGTCGCCAACGCATTCTCCAGCACGGCGATTCTCACTATGAGCTCATTCTGGGCAGCCATAATTATTTCCATTTTCGCCTCTAACTCACATTGCTTACACTTGGCGTCAGCTTGTTCTGTTTTGTCATCCGCACAAACCTCTATTTTCCATCCCATTCCGCACCCTGAACACTTTACGGTCTTTTTGACCATGGCTAGATCGTTCACACTTCGGATTATACCCCTGTCACACGGCAAATCTAATGTCATTTACACCAAATGACATTAAGCGGACCTAAATGTCATTTTACCTGCTTGCTGTCACACGACGAAATCAAATGTCATTTTAAAATGATGACCATGACCTTAGCCCTCCTGAGCCGTGGCTTTGGGAGAAATAAAATCTATTAAAACTCGCATGTAACATGCGTGTATCCTCAAAAAATAATTTTTTATCACTAAAAGGGTGCTCTTACAATATAAACACAGCCGTTTTACACAAGTTGCCACAGCTGCACGACACAAACGAAGTCGAGCCAAGAGCCACCCGAAAACCAACATGGCCGACGATATGACCAGGCGTAAGTACAGTGGCTAGAATAGGGGAAGTGTAAAGACCGCGCCGCCTGCACTGACGCTCTCCACCGATGCCTCGACCGGCGCTGTCCAGGTGGCGCTGGTTGTAGCTTACACGTCGGCAGGCAATCGAGCATTGATTATTGTCTCATGACAGAAGGAATCTATGACAAACTTAGAGAGATGAGAATAGACGAGGAAGGCATTAACAGCTTGGGTAGTGATCATAAACGCATAACATTACAAATGGGATCTAAAACTGAAAATAAGAACCTAGAATTAAGCATTGGCAGCTCGTATTTAAATGAGAAACAAATAACAAATATAGCCGGAAAAGTCGAGGAAGAAGTAGACAAACTGCCAGGCAAAGACTGGAAGTATAGTGAGCTGCTACAAGTAATCACGAAAGAAATAGAAAAAGAGAAGAAAGCTATTTCTTGGAAAGGAAAGAGAAAGCCAAAAAGTTGGTGGAACAAAGAAATCCGGGATGCGATCGAGAAGCGACGTGAGGCATCACGGCAGCACAGACAGGCAAAAAAGGAGAAGCGGCCACAGGATGAAGTCAACCAAGTATGGGAAATATATTTAGAGCAAAAATCCATTGTGCAGAAATTAGTCGAGGCAAAAATTAAAGGCGAAAGTGAACGCTGGATGACAGAGATTCGCGAAAAGAAGAAGGCCGCACCTAGGATATTTTGGAGCCACCTAAAAGCGCTAGGTAGGAAGTCTGTCACAATGCAACAACATATGGTAGATGAAGAAGGAAATCAGTTGGAAGGGTATGAAGCGCTAGGTTACATCCGAAAGGTAACAGCCGGTTCGTTTAAAAAGGTCGCCCAGGGGATTCCCCCGGTGAGTAAAAGTATATAGAAGAGTACAACCGAGGAACATGTAGTACTTGAGAATTTCAATTGGAAGAAGGCCGAAGGAAAAATTCCTAAGCGCACTACTCCGGGCTTAGATGGGGTTCCCGTCGGCCTCATTAACGAACTAGGACATAGCACTAAAGAAGCAGTGCTGAAAGCCGTAGAAAATTGCTTACAGGAGAGGGAAATACCAGACAGTTGGCGAAAAAGTAGAATGAACTTAATCTATAAAGGCAGGGGAGAAAAGGATAACATTCGCTCGTATAGACCGTTAACCATTACATCGGTACTATACCGGTTGGCGATGCAGGCAGTAAAATTAAAAATAGAAACGTGGGTAGAGCAAAATGATATTTTGGGAGAACTCCAGAATGGATTCCGAATCGACAGGCGGTTAGACGATAACCTGTTTGTTCTTACACAGTGTATAGAAATATCAAAAATAGAAAACAGGCCCTTATACGTAGCTTATCTAGACATCACCGGGGCATATGACAACGTTAATCAGGGAAATTTTGTGGGATATATTGAAGGAAGTGGGCATAGGTGACGACTGCATACAGCTTTTGAGGGAAATATACCGAGAAAATACAGTTTGTGTAGAATGGGAAGGAATAAGCAGCAAGGACAGCGTTGACATTAGCAAGGGGCTGAGACAGGGATGTCCTTTGTCCCCGCTGTTATTCATGCTGTACATGGTGAGCATGGAAAAAGCGCTAGAAGGTAGCAACATTGGATTTAATTTGTCACACAAACAGGCCGGCGCGATGGTTGAGCAGAAGCTTCCAGGTCTATTTTACGCTGACGATATTGTCTTATTTGCGGACAGTCAAGATGATATACAGCGGCTGGCAGATATATGCGGAAGGGAAGGCGAGGCTCTAGGACTAGGTTTTAGTGCAACAAAATGTGGATTGATGGTATTCAATGATCACGAAGACCATGCGGTCTTAATACAGGGCCAAGAAATACCGAGGGTAAGCGAGTACAAGTACCTCGGAGTGTGGGTAAATGAGGGGGGATAGATATATGGAGGTACAAGAGAAAGCATCGGTAACAAAGGGAAAGAGGAATGCTGCAATCATGAAGCACAGAGCGTTATGGGGATACAATAGGTACGAGGTGCTTCGAGGGCTGTGGAAGGGTGTGATGGTTCCGGGGCTTACATTTGGGAACTCAGTGGTGTGCATGAAGTCAGAGGTGCAATCAGGAATGGATGTAAATCAAAGGACAGTGGGACGCCTCGCGTTGGGCGCTCACGGGAAGACGACAAATGAGGCTGTAAAGGGTGATATGGGATGGACAGGTTTTGAAGTGAGGGAAGCTCAGAGCAAAATTAGATTTGAAGAGAGGCAGAGGAAAATGAAGGAGAGTAGATGGGCAGGGAAGGTTTTCACGTATTTGTATAGAAAAAGCGTCGACACGCAGTGGAGAAAAAGAACTAGGAGGCTCACCAGTAAATATACGGCTAGCAGTGTGGGCGACATGGCAACAAGGAGCATTAAGCGAGAAGTCAGAGAGGCGGAGAGGACTTATTGGATGACAGCGATGGAAAAGAAGCCGGCTCTCAGTGACTACCGAAAGGGAAAAAACGAAATAAGGAGGGAGAGGTTTTATGATAATTCAAGGGGAAGCGCTTTACTGTTTGAAGCAAGGTCGGGTTGCCTTAGAACGCGTAGCTATAAAGCGAGATTCTGTAACGAAGAAGAACAATGTACATGCTGTGGGGGAACTAAGGAAACGATGGAACATGTACTGATTGAATGTGGCGATATCCACCCAGATATACGTGTGGGCACGAGTCTACATGAAGCATTGGGTTTTAGGGACAACAATGGAAAGCTGAACACGACCGCGATAGAAATAAGTAAGAGACGGTTAGAGTATTGGTGGCAGAAAAGTAGAGATAAAGGACAAAAAATGAAGAATCGGAAAAATAAGGTCATTCTGCCTTAAGAGGCAGAGAGATGGACCGTGAATTTATATTTTTCTTTGCTATAATAACATAGATTTAATCATTGTAGATAGGGCATTAGGCCAACACAAAAGGAAAGTTTTTTTTCGAGCCTGGTGGCAGACATGTCACCGCCCCGTTATAAAGGGGACGCTCATAGCATCCATCCATCCATCCATCCGTCCCTCATGCGTCGGCGGCTCCTGCGCTTTCAGAGCCGCCAAGCACTGCGCTTTCTGCTGCGAATACACTGTTCTCCAATGCGTTTAACACACTCGTCAAAGCACTTGACCGGAAGGAGAAAATCTTAGCGCCAAATTACTGCCCGCAGGAAATCCTCAACTGGTTCGGCACTACAAAACGACGAAGCGTTTCACACGTACTGCACGTCGTCTGCTAGTTTTCGTGACTCTGTGCTTCACCACCAAAGCGAAGTAGAAAAGTCGCAATGAATATACTCCGGCACACTCAACTTGCCCGTTGAAAACAATCGGCGAAAGTTGACACGTTAGACGCAAGAAACAGTGTAAGGATATGGCTCACGGCAATTTCGATCGCGATCAAGTCCGACTCGGATAATTCGCTGCTTCACGGAAACATTCGCTGGCGATTTTACTCGCAGAAAGGGTGTCTTGAAGCGCAAGTTGGCACATCTTATTCCGTTGACAACAGCGCCAAAACGGGTCGAAGGCTAAGCAACAGCACTTCGGTTGTTTGTCGCTTAGCCTTCCCGTTTCGCTCTGTTTTCAACACAGTGATTTTACTCGGAAGTCGATCCAGTTAACTGCAATTCGCACCTGTCAGTCGTGGTCATATTTTATTATATTAGCGATGCATCACACTCGGTATGATGCACCATCATAAACTTGCAGAGTGTATAACCTACACGTGCCGAGGTAGTCGGGTCGTGGCACGATAATTCTTAATCGCGAGCAGCTGTAGCGTAGCCAGAAATTTTTTTCGGGGGGGGGGGGTTCAACCATATTTTATGTATGTTCGTGCGTGTATTTGTATGTGTGCGGGCATATATACGCAAGCAAAACTGAAAAATTTCGGGGGGGGGGGGGGGGGAGGAGGTTTGAACCCCCCCCCCCCTTGGCTAAGATACTTGAGCCGGCCGGAGCGGGTCGACAGTAATCTCAAATGTCCATGTATCGCTGGTATGACACAAATGCAGTAATCTTTCTTGTAGACATTATGACACTAGCTTTTGCTCTTTGTTCGCTTCACCAACAAAATGAATGGTGTTCGTCCAGTGCTGCAGATATCATCATAGGCCCCATACTTTTGGATCGGTCGTTTCGATGTTTCTGCAGTTCAGATGTACCTACTGTATTGTTGTACTACATGAGCAAGTATGTAGTTAACAGAGAATGTTTAATATGCAAATTTATGGTGGAATGGGGTCACTTTCACTGTTGCATTTTCCAGCATGACATGCGTATTTTCTAGACCACATGCGATGAACACAAGCTAGTCTGAATAGGATTCAGAAGGAAAGGTAAATGCAAAAACAAAAGAAAAAACGAACAGGGGTCATTAGTCAAGAACATCAACTCAATTAGATCATTTCATTATAGTCTAACAGTGTGATTGGCTGAAAAAAAAATTCGTGCAAAGCATCTTTGTCAGTATTATGCGCTCTTGCTTAACTGCAATGACTGAACAGTTTAAGGTTGGGTGAGACTTTCTGTGGTCAAAAAAATTCAATTTTGGAATTTCAAATTATCTGATAGAGCATTTTGAGAAAATATATCACACATGGGCACTCGCGGTTTCAAAAAGAATTTTAGGTCCGTTTTTTGACACATTGACAGGTAATGCGCGCGTACACCTACATTATTTCTGCGTTTTTCTCAAAAGAACATTTTTGGAATTTCTGTACAAATCTAGTTTTTGTGGTACGCTCAGAATTTTAGTTCACTTCTGTAAAGCGTTAGTCGCTACCTTTTTTGCAAAATTGCAATGCTCCACAGATGGCAGACCTTATTTAAGAAGTACATTAGTAGAAAAACAAACAAAAATAAAAAAATACAAACCATTTCGAACCATCTCTGAGCTCTAATGCAACCTGCGTCTACCTTTAAAATACCTCGCAAATTTTAGTCATAGCTTTCATTACCACTGCTATATAGCCAAGATTTGAAACTCACTTTCAAAGTTTCACCCTACCTCAATAACTGAAAATGTAATCTGAACTTCACTTTGAAGAATCCCACTGTTCCACAACAAAATTAACTATTAACTGATCAAACACAAGTAATGTCCAAAACACACAACACCCGCATAATTACTCTTTGCAGTTCTCATTTACACGTTCGTACACGAAGATTAGCGCGAACACGGTAAAAACAGCGCAAACGTCACCAAGATAACTTGGACACGGAGCACTGAAAAGCTGCGGAGGCACTAACATACACCGCAACACCGGCGCGTGTGCTACACCTTTGCGACAAGCGTCGCCGCCTACCGGCCAAAGTTGGAAGGCATCACCAGCCCTGCCACCTCCTCCCATTGGAAACCCCCTCCGCTCAGCACACTAGCCAGTATATTCTAGGCACTATAGCAAAAGTAGAGTGTACTAGAAGTTCTGAGTGGGACGAGCAGCCGGCTCTGCGCCTGCATCGAAGCGAAGCGCGGTTCGTTGACAGTTGGCGTGGCGGCACTGCGGTCGCAGTGGATTGGTGGTGTTTGCACTGGTTCGCATGTGTTACAAGTGTGTTCGTCGTCGCATTCAGCTATTAGCTGCGTTGGCTCGTTATGTGTGCGTGAGCGCTTCTGCTGTTTTGTCTCTGTGTACTACTGTGCTGTGGTGGGTGCCTTGAATGAGTGCCAACGACTTCGGCATGACTAAAGCTAGGCTTCGCCATTGCTACGCGCCGGGATGCCCGCACAGGCTATGCCGGCGTCAAAACAAAAAGGAAGCTGTCGCTTTTTAGCATTCCAAAGGATGAAAGTAGGAGAAAAAATCTGGGAAAGGAACCTTCATCGCAGCGACAAAGCTCTCGAGGAAAACTGCAGTGTGCGAGCTCCACTTCGAGGACCGCATACTGCATGACTATGTCCACATCATTGACGGCAAAGAAGTGAGAATCGCCCGCGGTGTTCCCGCGCTGACGCCAGACGCAGTGCCTACAATCTTGCCCAACGCTCCGAAATATTTGAGCACGAAACTGCACGAATTTGAGCACGAAACGCAGCATGCTCAAAATATTGTAAGTAATTGCAATAATTAAAAATGATACAAAAGTAAATGGGCCTCAGGAGGGGGTGCAAGGGGGTGTGGCTGCCCCCCTTTGGAATTTCGGATAATATTTTTCTATGCAGTATCAATAAGCTATACAGCTGAACAAGGAAAGACGTGTAAATCTGAGGGCTCGTTTGCCTTGTTAAACGCAATATTGATGATAACTAACAGAGAATGATACCAAGGAAAGTATAGGGGATGTTATTAGAAGTAATTGTAATGTAAATGTGAAGAAAGAAAAGTGGACGAAACGATAACTTGCCACCGGCAGGAACCGAACCTACGACCTTCGAAGGTCCCATGTTCGGTCCCTGCCGGTGGCAAGTTATCTTTTCGTCCACTTTCTTTCTTCACATTTACATTACAATTACTTCTAAGGTTCGGTCCCTGCCGGTGGCAAGTTATCGTTTCGTCCACTTTCCTTTCTTCACATTTACATTACAATTACTTCTAATAATATCCCCTTTACTTTCCTTGGCATCATTGTCTGTTAGTTCTCATTAATACAGCTGAATAAGTACACTCAAG
>JALIZH010014897.1:0-68964 GCA_030522465.1 Rhipicephalus appendiculatus | reverse complement strand
TGTTAAGGCCGATATTACAATGTCTGAAGCCACTTCATTCTTGCTCTCTCATGTGTAGCACTCATGTATATCAACTTGTTCACCTCCAAGAGCAGGCACATCGTGATATCTTCCAATGACGTGCACCAATTGGCACTCACAATTATTTGCTCCATCCTTGGTTTAATGAAAGTGCAATTGTTGAGCTGTTCTGCCAACAGCTCAGTGCAAATTTCTTCCTGGCGTGCTTAAAAACTTAGGCTTTTTTTTTTAAATGTATGCTTTGCTTTGTGCTTTACATATGGACGCACCAGGTATACGTCGCTGCCATGTTAATTTTTTTACTGCTTGAAAAGCATGGGGAAGTGTGGTGTTGATGCTATAGCATATCACACTCTAATGCCTGCCCAGATATAATTTGACCATATGACTGACAAACATTAGTGATTTCTAGTACTGTGTGTATGGAAGTCTGTAATCGTATTGTGTATGTAAGAACGCCACGATTCGAAAGTTTCTCATGAGCAGAGGTTTTGCATGTATTCTGCGAAATGTGGTGTACTTAAGTACACAACGCTGTTATGCATGCTAAGTATGTAATGCTAAAACTCACTGTTGATGGCCTTGAGCCATAATATGATTCCCCGCACTCCTCCTTCCTTGGTGACGTTCCGGTATGTACAAGGGAGTACTGTGTCCCAGAGTGCTTAACATCTTGAGCTTATGTCGTGTCTCCTGTTGTGGTTTGCAGGGGTGCTGGACCAGGTGATAGACTACTACCATCTGAAGAACTCCCAAGGAGGGCTGTTGCAGACGGTGTTTGTGATATCATACATGATAACTGCACCCATATTTGGCTACCTGGGTGACCGCTACAGTCGTCGTGCCATCATGGGTGCAGGGGTCTTCTTTTGGAGCGCCACCACCCTTCTCGGTTCCATACCACCAAGGGTAGGGTCACTAATGCTGGATTAGATTGAAGAGTGAGGGGTCAAGTTTTCTGCTTCTTAATTTCACCTTTGTATAGGTGGTGTGTTATAAGGGATAGAAATTGCTTCAGAAGATAATGTTGATGAATATCTAAAAGGTAGAGAAGTGAACAGGTGTTGCTAGACATTTGGTCATATTAAATGCATGTTCTCACTGCCAACACATTGAAGAAATCTTAGATGCACTCACGCTCTCTCTCTCCGACTACCAAGAGAGGGCTGACCCACACACACACACACACACAGACACACATGCGCACACAAAGGCCATGGCTCAAAAGAGTGGTTATTAAAGAGAGAGCATAATTTCACATTGCACTGAATTTAGTGTTGCCACTAACTACTGGGGGGTGCTGCAATGATTAAACATGCTTGCAATGGTTGCATAGTGTGTTTCCATGAATTTGCAGGACTTTGCGCTGTTTGCCCTGCTGCGTGGCTTGGTGGGCATTGGAGAGGCCAGCTACTCCACTGTGGCCCCGACGGTCATAGGGGACATCTTCTCGGGACCACGCAGAAGCAGCATGCTGGCTGCCTTCTACTTTGCCATCCCCGTAGGCAGGTGAGTGCTCCAGCCCTCTCTTTGTAGTCGGTCACTTTTGTGGTCTAGACTAGTGTATCTGAAACGCCCCTATGGTTTCTCAAGAATATGCTTCTACGGAATGTCTGGTTAGCACTCCAGAGGTGCATGGGGTTTATATAAAATAATCCTTAAAACATGAAGTCTCTTTGTCTTTGAAATTCATGAAACTTTATCAGGTGCTTGACAGGGCTTGAATTTAAGCTTAGCCGATTTTTTGTTTGGACTTTGTGGCTGCAGGTTTGGATGTTACTTAAGTCAGGTCGATGCAATTTTTTCTCAGATTTATTGTGACAAGTAGGGTTGACCCACTTTCATGTAGCTTGTTCATTAGCTTTTACTAAACAAAATAGTTTTGTTTATTACTGACAACAGTATTTTCTTCATGTTATACAATGAATATGTTATTTGGAATCCTCACAAATGCTTCGTCAGTGTCCGGGAACACCCTAGGAACATGAAATTTTTAGCAACAATCGTAATGAAGCCTGGGTTCTGCCATGACAGCTGTTTTCGTTTTGAAACAAGAGAGGGAAATTAAGGCCTTTTTCGCAGCGCTGCATTCTCATACTTCTTGAATCCAAGTCAAGTAGTTAAACATTACTTTAACATTTACAAATAGCTGTTGTGAAATAAAGTCACAGTTTCACCGCAAGGGTGAAGCCAACGAATGCGATTGTAAAAATTGTAATGTTATACGAAGTGAGGCTAGGCAGTTAGCTCTTTTGGATCCCATCTCACACAACTCTACAAAATGCTGGTTGTAAGAGAATACGGCTGCTCAAGGCACATTTTTCACACTGTCTCTTCGCGTTGAGACGCGGCACGTTGAAGGATATACGAGCCGCCCGCTGAGCGGCTGCCTGAGATAGCCAGGTAATGCGCGCACCAGCGACGACGCTCATAAAATGAAAGGTCGCAGTTGCTGGTGGGGATCTCCCCTTCGCGTCTTTTCATATTCATGCTCGCTAAAAACGGGCGGGGCATTTCGTCTTCTTGAGCATTCGACGGCCGGTCTAACAGGCCGGGGGATCTCGCGCACGCCTGGGAGCGACGGAGATGGGAGCCGGCTCGTTTGATTTCCGCTTCAGCCTCGTTCGTCGCCCCCTGCTTGTGCGCTATTACACGCGGGTAGAACGTACGATGCGCTGTAGGAGCTCATCGATTTGGACTTTATACGGGACATGACGGCAACAGCGATGGCAAAAACCCATTCGAGACTGTCCATATAATTGCTATTGCAATAAAAGGCAGTTTCACTTGAAGCATACCGTCAGGGGCGTTGGCAATGTGGGGACTGGCGGTACATTGTAAACGGATGGGTAGATGGCCTTCTGTTGTTATTCTGCTTTGTTTCTTGCACTTTTTCCGTGCTGACAGTTCTGTTAACATCATACATTGTACTTATGCCCTAATTAAACCAGGATTCATTTGCTAAATAACTTTTAGGCTAATAAGTTTAGGGGGCTCATCACAATGGCAAAAGCAGGCTTTTCGTAAAAGCCTGCTTTGGATGTTGAGAAATATGACCAGCCTTTGAATGTTGAGAAATATGACTACCAGCAGATCGGCCCTCAGTGACCCCATTAGGGCCAAAGGATTGATCGATTCACAATCATTCGGAATGATTTTCACAATCATGAGTCTATTGCTTTATTTTTAATTTTAACCCTTAGTAATGAAAAGAGAACGTGAGCCATGAGGGTAAGTCTTTACCACCGTTGGGTGTTGCAGGTGTAAAAGCGACTAAAATAAAAGGAATAGAGGCATAGGCGTGCGCATGAGGGGGGACAGGGGGTCACCCCTGACAGGGGATCACCCCTGGGGATCACCCCTGGACAGGAGGTCACGAGGGGGGTCACCCCCTCCTAGTCACCTAAGAAAGGGGGGGCGCAAAGTTGCCCCATACATTGGTTTAATAGGGAAGGGGGCGCTGCGACGAGCCGTTGCCCCCCCCTGAAGGGGAATCCTGCGCACGCCTATGAATAGAGGTATTGCATAAAGTGTGCCCGAAATAAAATTTGGGAAGTTAATTGGGAAAAAAAGAATGTATTGGGATGACTAGGAACTCCCATAGTGTGCTGGAGTGCGAAGTGATGCACAAATTGCTCTGCAAGCGAAAACTGAGTTTGTGGTCTGTCTACTGGAGTCCCAGTGACATTCGCACATAAGTTGCTTGAGTGTCTTGCTGCGTCAAAGAAGAATAAGTAAGTTTGGAACAACTGAAGCTTGGGCATATTTGTAAGGATCCACTAAGAAGGTACTAACAGCACAGAAAATGAGGAAAGGGAACAGGATAAGTAGAGGGAAAGAGTGCTCTTTCTCTTTACTTATCCTGTTCCCTTTTCCGTATCGTCTGTGCGAAGTTGATACCTTCTTGATGAATAAGCAAGCACTGAAAAGGGAATCGAAGGTTAGAAGGTCTGGTTCAGGAAATGTGCACATCTATTCAGCCACTAGTAATAGTTTGAGGTCAATGGACCAAGTACGACGGCATTTCTGTTTGCTGCTCTTATGTTCGCTCTTCACATTCATTCAGGCGGAAAGCCACAGCTGCATAAAAGATGTGTGCTTTTTGTGCCAAACACTGCTGACCTGAGTTTTCTGTGCAGTGGCATGGGCTACATTGTAGGTGCTTCTGTGGCTGAGGCGCTGGGCGCATGGTACTGGGCCCTCAGGGTGAGCATCTCTCGATGTCATGACGTTCCTTTGTACTATGTTTTTTAAAGATACACTACAGAGAAGCACTAAATTGGTTTAAACCGATTATTAATTCTTCAAACACTTTATTGGCTTTCATTTAGGTTCGTCCTTAACTCGTAAGTGTTCAAGCTCGAGGCAAGTTGGTAAGGATTCGTTTAGGAGGTGCTTAGAGTGCAAACACGTTGAAGAAATAAAAAAACATTTTACAGTGCGTTCATGATCATTATTCTTTGTGAAAATGAAGCCATTTTGAAGTTAGTGTTCTTTGTATCTGATTGTGCCTTTCCTTAGGCATGTGTACCCTGTAAGTACCTCCTGAATAGTTCATTATCGAAAGCTAAAATGAAAGTCTGAGCTTGTGATTCAGATGTCATGGGTTTCAATTCTCTCTTTCACATTTTGGCCACATCAGTGCAATAAAATGTTCTGAAACTTGTCAACTTTAGCTTCCTTAAAACATAATTTAGATCAATTTGTACCGGTAAGGAAGTTCAAGGGGTCATAGTCATTTTTCTGAAACAAAGCAAGGTATGAAGGGGAAATGTTTTAACACGTTTGCTGCGGCACGCTTTCTTGAGGTCTTGCTTTATGTGCGGAGTGACCCACCAGTGGGCCATTTGGCATATTTTCCAGGTGCGCCATGATCCGCCGATAGGTCGCATGCTTGTGCATGTTTCATTCGCTCCAAAGACATGGCACTGCTGGGTCATACTGCACGCAGCATGAAAACGTTTCCATTGAGTGCATCATGGGTCACTGGGAGGGTCACGCCATATAACACCAGAAAAGTGTTCTTCTGGCTATTTATGGTCTCTTGCAACAAGAATCGTTCATCTGCGTTCAAGTGTGATGAAGATATCGCGTCAGCAAGCAGAGGCACACTCGTAGCATCGCGGCCACAAAGGAGGAGCACAGGCCGTGACCAAACGGTGACCCATGATGCCGTGGAAAGTGTTAAGTAGTGATGGAAGCAAACGAAGTGCGGCATAGAGAGCTGTTAGTTGCCAGAGGAATCTTTACATGTGTGTAAATGTGACCACATGATGTGCACAAGGACTTGGTAAATCATACATGTGAATTGTGCAGGCACTAGCACTGGGGGGGGGGGGACACAGGCATCTTCTGAGAATTGCATTAGAAGTACTACCACAATGACCCACTGTAATGCTAAAGTGGCAATGGGGTTGTGTTCATTGCCATGTTGACTGCATTTCACTGGGGGGGGGTAATACAAACACTCTCATGTACTTTGATATTGCTGCACATTAAGGAAGCCCAAAATAATCTTGATTGGCATTATACAAAGCACATTGTAATAGTATTGTGGTGTTTGCATGTAACACACTGGGATTTTTTAACTGCTGAAAGGAAGCTGTTACCATGACCCCAGTTACAGATAGGGTTCTGTCATGCTCCCCATACTGCTCCAGCATGATCACACTTGTGTTTGGAGTAAATTTTTTCCGTAAATGTTTCGTCGTTTGTTGACATCATCATGTTATGGCAGTCTTTTGCCCCTTCTGTTTCCTGTCCTCAGAAACTGGTGTGCTTCCCTAGTGTATGCATTTGTCAGGCATTCTTAGACTCTAGAATCATTAAAATAATTACAGCAAAAGCTCTCTACTGTGTAATCATCAGTAATCATCGGATAATGCATAAGCATCATTTGTAATTGCATCACTTCATTAGTGATTGAAGCACTAGGCGATATTAGCTGTTGTTTAGCCTACACTGACCCGTATGTTAGGTGTTACTTGGTGTACCAGGTGTATGATATACTTACTTGTTGCACCAAGTGTAATTGTTACCTGTTGCACTAACTGTGTAATATAGTTATCTTGTTGCACTGACTGTATACTATGGTCACTTGTTACAGCTACTCTACGTTCCAGCTTTCCTTTTGCACTAGCTGTATGATCTAATTATGTGTTGTATCATTTGTAGCGGCCTTCTTTTTTTCTTCACCAACTGTTTTTTGTTACGGTTTTGCACTCTTAAGCACCTACCCTTACATGCTTTTGCCTGGAGACCTAGGCAGAGAATGCTTAAGCATTAGCGGAAGACATGGCCCTGGAGCTACGTAGCCCCGTGGATACTTACGTGCGACACTTACCTCCATGCTTGTGTTAGGTGACTCCCGTGCTTGGTGCGCTGGCAGTGCTGCTAGTACTGTTTGTATTGCGGGAGCCCCTGAGGGGTGCCAGTGATGGGGCAACCTCCATGGGTCCTTCGACGCTCAAGGATGACCTGCGTTCCCTGGTTACCAAGTGAGCTTGCCTGTGTTTCTACTTACGCTTGTTACCAGGTGACATATGCGACATTTGCCGAGTAGCCCTTGCACTTGGGTTAATGAAATAATGAATAAAAATGCAAAACTCAAGTTTTGCACGCACACAGAGAAAATAACGAGAGCATACATGTGTGCTACATGAAAGACAGCATAAGTGTTGCCATTGGCACAAAACCAGGGAATAAATTGGGGGAATGGATCAAGTCTGTAGGCTGTTTTATAATAACTTGTAGAAGGCCATCTCGTTCGTCAATTATGCTGCATGCTTGCAGCACTAGTTGCCCAGAAAGAAGCAGTATCCAACTACCACCCCTTGAGGATTCCAAACCAATAAGACGTGTCCATTTGCGTGCACTGGATGGACAGCACAGAAATGCCATAGTTACGCTATTTCTGCTGTGGATTGAACACCTTCCAGCACATAGTGTTCCCACACCGTAAGGACAGTCACTCAAGCTGGAGCTTTAAAGCTACAAGGGCAAGTACATACCATATGAGCAAGTTTTCAAAGAAATAAATGGGAGGCAATGTTAATGACATTGAGCTGGAAGGTCAGCAAAGTACGATGGACCAGGAACGGGGTGCAGCATTAGCCAGCTGCTTTCTGGACCCAGAGAGGTGCCCATCTATGGTGAAAAAACAGCACTTTTTTTGTGGTTCATGCAGTAATCTTATCGTTCCTTCTGCCAGCCTGGGAACTTGAAGCCTGAACTCGAAACTTGTATAGTGGTGCTGCCAGTTCGTGGTTTTTGCCTCCATGCTGTGGCAGTGGTACAATGTGCGTGTGCTGCATGTCACACTTAGCATGTTGTAGTAAGTGCTTTCATACGCATCCTGCTTTCCACTTGCAGCCGCTCCTACATCTGGTCCACACTGGGCTTCACGTGTGTCACTTTTGCTACGGGTGCCCTGTCCTGGTGGGCCCCGAGCTACATGACGCATGCTCTTGAGCTGTACAATCGGGACGGCGAGGCTGATGAAGGAAGGTATGCTGCACATGTTTGTACTAACCATTTTGCATGTAACACTTGGTTAACAGCCCCGTTGGAGTGTGCATTCGTGTGGTCTTTAACTGCAAGGAAGGCAATTAGTTGAATGCAAATAGTGACATTGATTACCAAGCAGACATCTGGAAAAACAACCAGACCAACATACATAGGAATTATTCTCTGCATTAAGCAGTTCTTAAACCCTTTAGTAACATGTTTGAGTCACGTTTTTCTTCGAGAGTTGATTTGTCTAGTGCATGATGGGGTCAGAGTGGTGTAACTTTGAAGATTTTTGGTAAATTTGTGCAGAATTGGTCATCTCAGTCGTTTGAATGAACTGTTCAGCACTCCCCTTTCCTGTTTTTTCTTTCCCACTTGTGGTCTGTTCAAACAAAGTGATGCCCATAGTTTGGGGACCCTTTGGTGCAGAGCACCACGACAATGGGATGCATGCCTCAAGTTGGAGATTCTGGGCGGCCTATTTCATAAACTGTGGTAGCTTCTTGTTATGTTATCACGCTTTCTGGGGATATAGCAGTATCAAACACTGTGGTTGGCACAAATGAACACCTGCATTGACCCCTTTGGTAGTGCATCGTGCGAGGAAATTGAGGGTGAAGTAATGGGCTACGGGATGTCGTTAAACATATTATTTTTGAAACACTACAGAGGTACTCAGGATATTTATCATATGACTATATTTTTGTTAGATTTTTACCTTGCTGAAATTACCGCTTATATTATATTAAAGTTCATACTTGGATTCTTACAACACACACACTGTTTTGTCACTTGTTGGTTTGTCTGTTTATTTATTTATTTATTTATTTATTTATTTATTTATTATACTTCAAGAGGCCCTGGGGACCATTATGTGAAAGGCGGACGGTAATTTGGCAGTACACATTAGTATGAATGAAAAATGATGCATTTTAATGGTGGTTACAAAGAGAGAGGGATTTTTCATCAGAGCAGTATAGCTTGGCAGATGATATTGCCTTTGGTAGTTTGTTGAGAAAAAGGAGCGCTGAAAAGTTTTCAAATGGATGTGCTGGAGATTAATTCCATTTCAGTGGGTTTAATGCGAAATACTATGAGTTGGTCAGAAGCAGCCGTTACCTACTCCTTCTGGGATACTGTAAAAGAATCTGTGATAAAGGCAAAGATGTGCTCTCCTACGGCGAGATGCTAAAGCGTGGAAGACCTAATGAATTTTTCAGTATTTCGCGAGTGTTATAGCTAAAACTACAACGGAGGAATCTTTCGAGGTTTTGCACTGATTCAATTGTCCTTGCTGTTGAGTTAAGCTGATGCGGATCAAAAGCTGCTCTGGCGTACTCTAGTTATATAAAGGTGTATAAAAGTTGTGTAAGTGAGAAGTTTAAAGGGGCTAACGACCAATATTCAAGCAAAGCTATTATAGCTCGCAGATTTTGGTGTCGCACGCGAAAATCCCGGTGCCAGCGAGTGTATAGAAATGTGGCCATCGAAGGTGTGCCGGTCGCCTGCGTATTTGTATGCACCGTTTTCCAGTAATTGATTCTTTCTCAATCCTGGGCTTGTCGGTGATCAGCTGTTTCCTGATTTGGCAATGTGATCTTTTATTGAGGTGACTTGTCGTTTCATGTTGCCACTCTTTATTGCTGCCTGGATATGAATGCATGACCGTTGTTGTTGCATTAGGAGCCCCTGTCCTGTAAGCAAGATGAGTGCAAGCATTTTCCCAATAAGACAAGAGCTTGTGAATGTTTTAAGTGCTGAGTCCCTCCATGGATCTTGTGTGGACATGATCACGCTCACAGTGAAGCCCTCAATACAGGCCACAACGAGGCTAGCAATGCTCAAATCCAGGTTAAAATAGATGAATGCGGTCTGAAATATCGTGTTTACTCACATAATCCTCGCACTTTATTTGCGGAAAACTGAGAGAAAATTGGGGGGGTACGAGAATTACATGGGGAAAATCTTCAACGAAAACATACAGAGCGCTAAAAAAAAAAAGAAAACAAATTGGCCGCAAATTGGGTTTCTCACTCCAGCAACTAACTACAAGCTTTGAGATGTACTAATCAAGACTTACCTTAACATAAAACCACAGGTTCAACACAAAGCAAGATTTATTTGCAGACACTAAAGGCACCTAGCAAATAGTGTCTCAAGGGTCTCCACGCTGGAGACCCTTGATGTAATCAAGAAGTGCCGCCTCAACCTGCGGATATTTCCCAGTCTTAGGCCCATGGAAGGCCCGACGCGTCTTGTTGGTGGCTTTCAAGCTGCTCGTGCTGCCTTCGCCAGTAGCGAACACAAAACTTGTCGACTCTGAAGTGCCTGCCGGTGGCCCTGTTGCCGTTTTCTTAGTGCATGATCAATCACTTTAAACTTGAAAGCAGCTGTGTAGCTTCCGTATCGACCCATAGCGTAACCACAGAACGGACGCAGCACGCTGCACGTGACTAAAAACTCCATGCGTACTTGCGACTTATGGCTTGGCTTGGATTGGATTAGGGCTCCGTGCGTTGATAGCATGTATGATGCTTAAGAGGTGGCACTAGGCTATCGTGCGCTATCATCATCAGTGGTTGGAAGTAGCGGACGACATTACTGCTGCAATTTTTGGGGGGTGCGATAATTACTTGCTGAAAAAAAAAAAACGTATTTTTGCTGGGCAATGCAGGGGGTGCGAGAATTATGCGAGTGCGAGGAGAACACGAGTAAATACGGTATAATTAACCAAAATAGCCAAGAAGTAATCACATTAATTAACTTAATATCGCTGAAACGTTTTGGAAACATGGGGCTGACTCCAGTGGGGCGCTAGAGAGGACGCCACTGCCTCGCCAAGTGAGCGAATGCCCCTCCCCCTGTGCTGCCTCTGCGTAGGCACTGCGTCACTATGTCACTATGTGACTACATCTGAAGGGGGAAACAACCTGACGGACCTCGCTGCAGAGGATGCGTATCTCAACTCCCGTAACAAGCAGGAAGTCGATAAAATGCAGCGAAAAGTAGCACACATGTCGCACACCGAGTTTGTGAATCTGGCTAACAAGATTTCACTCGTGTCAGGGAACCCCTGGATGCTTACCTCGAACATTGGCGTCATCGACGCTTTGGTAAACAGAGCAGTGGACACTCTACAATCGGGTATTGCTGGGTGCCCGTATGACGCACTTCCTCAGATTTCACAGAACTAGAGCTGTTTTTTTTTGGTACCTGTTTTCTTTAGTGCAGCAGAAAGATTACTGGTCAGTGCCTAAACATGGAGTCGTAATGAGGAGAATGCTGTGAAACATATTTCTGAACAGAATTTTTCGATCTGCAGTGCCAACGAAGTTGTGCGCGCAATACATGCTGCAAACATTGGTAGGTGAGTGTGATAATGGTTCGTGTTCATTTGCTGCACATGCGTGCATGCAACACGCATGTGCCGCAGCTTGATGTGGTTTCGCTATTGCTGCTAAAGCAATGCCGCTTCTTAGTGTCAACTCCTTTCACTTTGTAATAAACAGAAAATAATGTGGGGATGCCTAATGATATACAAGCTGTAATTCTAAGCCTGAATTGTGATGTTTCTAAACAATAGCAGACTACGTACAGCAATCCGAATGACTCATTTGCGCAGTAGCAAGGCTTCTGCACCAGGTGACAAGACGTGCCGGTTTCTTTGCCTATCAAACACAATTGAACAATACGAATTGTTATTCAAATCACGGAAAGAATGCTCAGTTCTGTCTCTATAATTCACAGTTTTTTTTAGCTTGCACCGATGTTCTGTGGCAAGTTCTGGCTAGGTAGCCAGTGCCTTTAATGGAATGGAGTTCTCAGGCTATCTTACAGCACGTGTCCAAGTGCTTTGCTATCACGGTTCATTATCTTAGTCAGTTATATGTAGGATCCATGTGAATTAGAGTTGCCAATTCCGCCTATAATAAGCAGATTTGGGCTTCTTTTTTTGCCGATATGTGTGAGGAATGAACAAGTAACGTTAATCATGCACTGGAAAATGTGCATTCAACCGAATGGAGACTATACCCTAGAGACAATTTTAAAAAGTCAATATATGCTTTCGTTCACAGTTGCGCATGTTTTCTCTGAACAAAATAATTAAAGCGATTTTTTTACTCACATTCGTACTTCAGTAACATTTTTTTATTATAATTAAAAAAGCATTTTCTAGAATGGGAAAATTCATTAAATTTCTGCTTCTCTTGGGCTTCTTTGCAAAAGCTGTGCTGCTTTTTTCTTGGGCTTCTTTTGTGATGATTATTCGCTTGTTTGCTCACTAGCATCTGGCAACTCTGAATTGTTAACCAAGAAGAAAAGTGAAGGTGAACGTATTTCGTGGAGTTAGTGTTTTAAGACAATTGTAGATGCAATAGGCAGGAGCTACAAGATTACAGTGGGAGGGTAGAGGAATAAGCAAGGTCGACTCACAATAAGGAACAAGGGCTATTTATTGCACCAGGCTCATATCAATAGGAGGTCATCCTGTTGGGTGCCCTTATCTGATGCTTCAGCTATCGGGTGGCATAAGAGGCATCAATCAGCAAAAGGGTCTTATGTTAGAAGAAAGTTTTAGAGGTAGATCGTCGGTGTATGTAAGGCGAAGCAGATGGTCTGGAATTACAAGGGACGAAGGTTACGGGAAGGAATTAGCAGTGACAGAATGTTGGAGGTTGGTTAAGGATGCTGAGATCCACTTGCCAACAGAGGCGGGAAAGTTAAGTCACGAGCTCTTTGGTAAGTTTAGCACTTCATTGTCATCGCCATCATCAGCCCCACTACGCCCACTGCAGGGTAAAGGCTTCCCCAATGTTCTGCCAATCAACCCGGTCCTGTGCTTACTGCTGCTATGTTATACCCACAAATTTATTGATCTCATCTGCCCCCCTTACTTTCTGTCTCTCCCCTCAGGCATTTTGAAATCCACTCAGTTACCCTTAATGACCAGCGGTTATCCTGCCTACATGCTACGTGCCCGGCACATGTCCATTTCTTCTTGATTTCAACTATGATGTCCTTAACACCAGTTCTTTCCCTGACCCACTCTGCTGGGCAAATCAGCAAGCAATGGAAAGGAATATGATAGGTGTAACCTTAAGAGACAGGAAGAGTTGAGCACTGCAATACACTGCAAATATGCTTGCTTGCTTGATACCATGTGACTAGCTGATCTACATGCTTCTGCAGTATTGCTGAACACCCTCAGATATGTTCACAATGCACGTGCCCTTTTCATACAGGGTGAACCGCATCTTTGGCATCATCACCACCCTGGCTGGCATAGTGGGCGTGGCGACGGGCAGTGCCCTGTCCGCCCACTTCCGCAAGTGGTCGGTGCGGGCCGACGCCCTCATCTGCGGTGCAGGCATGCTCATCAGTGTGCCCCTGCTGTTCATTGGTGCCACCATCGCACACCGCATGCCAACTGTCACGTGGGTAAGCCACTCGCATCCACTTCTGTCCACCCTCCTGGAGTGCTCATAAAAGACCCCTCACTAAGCCCCATTACAAATGTTTTTTTTTTTAAATCACTAACAGTTGTAAGGTGCTGCCTGGGGAACACTTCAGCAAAATAGTATGTATCAAATCTGTTACTTATTGGACATGTAAGAAGAAATTGAGCTGTCCCACTGCTGCGTCTCTAGCAGGTGGGTCATCACTTTCAAAGCCTACAAAGCCTACACTGCATCTCCTTTCTTTAAAGGGACACTAAAAATGAAACAAGGAATCGGCTTAGATTGATAATTTGTACTCCAACAACTCTAACGCCATTAATTTCACCATTATAGGTTTATTAAAGGGACCCTGAAACGGTTTTTTGAAGTTTTGTCAGCGTTTTGGCTAGAGCATCATCAAACCATTCACACCACAAATTTAGCGACACACCGTGTACCAAGGCCGCTACAAACAATTATATCATACCCTCCTCACCCCTGCCTTGCCTCCTCAACTGATGAGACACGCTGGCATCGCTGGCAATCGCAGAGCTCTCATGAGCGCACTCGACAATTTGAGCTTCGCCCAGTCATGACCTCCGAGATTGCACGCCGACAGGTTGTGCGCAATCTCGGAGACCATAGCCCAGTGTGCCCGGCAGCACGCACGCCGTCTGGCAACAGAGACGAAGATCGCGGAGTGGTTGATATTTGCTCCGACAGGTGCCGCCACCCTACCAGCCGATCTTACTTGGCGCATTCCACAGCCAGTCAGGATCAGCAGCCACGGGTGACGTCGCGCTACCAGTGGATGTCGTACTGTGATTGGGCGGTTGAAAACACATTTGGCTGAGCCGCAGTGATCTGCAGTGATTCGCAACTTTAAAGCGTTGTAATAAATTACACACTTTACACAGAGAGCTTAAATCAGTCTGTAAATGACCCTTAGGACTTGGTCTACCGGCCCAAATGTGTTTGTACAAAATCGTCAAAACCGTTTCAGGGTCCCTTTAATAGAGGAGAAAGTCAAGGTCAAAGTCTTATTTTATGTTTCGCGCCAAAATCTCTGCATGTGACGTCACGGATGTCAAAGTGTATTTTTTGTATTGTGGCAACATTGGCTCTATGGAAATCCCTGAAACTTGGTACGTTAAGTCCCCCCCCCCCTCCACAGATGACAGTGTACTTCATTTTCACTGATTAGGGACTAAGTATGACTCTTTGGAATTGCAAAATTGTAATTCAATAATACACGAAAAACCGTTTTTCTCTTTAAGGTCTTTTTAAGCTAACGTTTGCAAGCGGCGAAGCTCTCTTGCATTGTCACGACTGCCAGGGTTAGAGGACCACATCCTGTTGCCTACCTTTTTTTCTTCTTCTTCTGTTTTGCCTCAGTGTATTTGCCCACTGGCGGCATTACATGCTTCGCATTGACTAAGTGACCGCCATGATCAGTGGCATGCCACGACCAGTCTGAATGCCAAGCATCTGAGCGTGCTTGCTCGTACATGGAATATTTTCAAAGATGTTCTATTCTGCCTGGTAAGGCACACAGCTGTGGCGCAGTGGTTAGATTACTGCGCTTCAGTACTAGTACAGGCACAGAGTTGAAATCCCATTGTAGGAACATTAATCATTTTTCATTTCTGGTTATCTGCTGTATGCACAACGCTTATATTGCCCAAGGTGTTGAAGCTCATTTACTGTTCGCAAAAACTCGTCACATTTCTGTTTTTGTGTATTCGGTGATAATGAAGTACTAACTTGAAAACAATGTTTGTAGTAAATTGCTTCCTAGACGGCACTTTACAATTTTCGATCTATTTTAACCCTTTAATGCCTGAATTATGAAACTGCCGAAGAAAGAAAACTGTTTGCATTTTTCAGCTTTAAATAGCAATCTTTAATAAATTCCGCAGTTAAATGACTTAAAATGCAACTTTAATGCATACTTTTAGGTATGTCGCAAATTCGCGACATGCCACAGAAGTGAGGATCTTGCAACAAAAAAACATACTTCAGAACTACGTAACATGTCGTGTGCCACCTCTTGGGTGCGTACACATCAAGTAAAAAAAAATTATAGAAGATTGAACTTACGTCACTCAGGCGAGAAAGAAGAAAGAAGTGAGAGCTGTTGCACGTGCTTCGCACTCTCCGCCATCAGCTACACAGCACTTGGTTCCAGCATAGAATACCTTACACGAGACGGCGCTCGATTTTTCATGCTGAAAGCTACGTTCCCCATGAGTACTTGTCAGCCAACATTAAAAGCGGCACGCATTTCGTGACTTGCTTGCTTGGAGTTTTTTGGTATGTCGCGATTTCGCGACACTCGGCACTAAAGGGTTAAGCGAAGGAAGGAAGGAAGAAATAGCCATAGCCGGAAAATCCGCCATCAATGCGATCAGCCCACAAGAGGTCCCCGACACATTTCGGCTGAGCACCTCTAAACTAAGGAGTTGCATTTGTCCGTCAATATCAGGATGCACAGGGATGTGTGCGTCCAATTGAATTTGCATACATCACTAGAAATATTGGTTGACGAAACGATATCTATTTTAGGATCAGAATCCACTTCACTTCCAACAATCACATTGGGTGTCCCCGAGCTGAAAATCTGTCACAGAGAGCTCGACAAGAAGCCTTCAAAATTAGGCTTGTGCGAATAGTAAATTTCAGGTTTGAAGTGAATTCGAAGCGAATAGTAATTTGGTCGAATAGGTCCGAATCGAATTCGAATTGTATATATCACTTACTGTAGAGAAGAATGACCATATTTTTCATGACCCAACTAACCTGTGCAATATTTTGTTTTAAAATTGAAACAAGGTATGTGCGAATGTCATTCTTTTTGATTCAAAGTGAAGTGTAAGCCACTTTGAATAGTAGCAGGATTTGGATTTCAGTAGGATGCAAGTGATAGCCTGTAAAATATGGTACATTTTAAAATTTGCTATAGTACTTAGAGCATATAAGCTGGTATAACAAGCTTTTAACTTAAAAAATGATGAATTGATGTGAGGGTAATATGTTCATTTAACCTTGAAGTGGAGCTTCGTGTCAGTGCGGATTTCCCTTGGAATGGTGTATTTACCATATAGCACACCTCCACTGCAGTGAAACCATCTTTACAGGGGGCTTACACGGGTTATTATACACTTATTTGTTCATTTCAAATAGTTTGAAATTTCCAATAATTATTATTCTAATCGAAGCAAATTTGAATACGGTAGTATTTGTTTAAATATCCAAAGTGCTTGAATATTCTCACAAGTCTATTCAAAATGTAGAGATTCAGAGAAAGTTGTAGCTGAAATGATTGGTACTGTAAAGTATGGTAAAAGATTGGCGAAAAAAAGGTTTGAGGAAGCTGCTTTAGAGCAGCAATTCTTCCTTCACTTGCATATGTTAAATCTCTGCCAGTGGGCACTGATAACTGTGTTGTGCCATTTAATGCAGGTACTGTTCTTCTTTGGCATGACTGCCATCTGCCTCAACTGGTCCATAGTTGCCGACATTCTTCTGGTAAGTCATAGAACATATTGAACAAGAGTGGCAACCAGTTACGGTTATGGTGCAACAGAGTTTTCACACATGATTTGTCAGCTGTTCCTGGAAGAACCTTCTAAACTCTATTCTCGTTGTGCAACTTGTTAAGCATCCTTGTGCAACTGCTTTTACAGTCTTGATCCTGTCACTTGGTCAAATTTGCTTTTTTTCTTTTTTTGGTGGCCATGCTTTTGGCACTTGTGGGCTGTCACTATCAGCTGGCTAGTACAGGAACATGACAAAATATAATCAACTTCACTTCGCTTTATTTTCCTTAAAAACCTCACATTTGAGGTCCAAATAAGGCAGGAGTCATGGGAAGATGAAAGCTTGTTATGAGGAATTCGTAAAGAGCGGGTGTGTGCTGCAGCCAGGGTGTCTGAACGAAATATTTTTTGTTTCGGTTTTAATTTCGTTCCACCGAAAAAAGTTCCATTCTGTTTCTGTTCTGGAACGAAAAAAAAAAGTTCCATAACAGTTCGTAACAGTTTTTATTTGTCTGCAAAAGAAAAAAAAGAAGAAATTAATGTAACAATAAAAAAAATAGTAGACAAAAACATTAATTTTTCTCATAAGTTTATTACGAATTCTCTGAGCAAGCCGAATACTTGGTGTCGAAGGAGTGAGCATGATATTAGAAACAGCAGGTTATCGAGCGTAGTCCGATATACAACATCGCCATTCTGATAAAACAAACTTTAGCGCCGCCACCGCACTCTCCACGCTCTCACACCAAGGTAACCGAGTTCCACTTCCGTTAATATAAACAGCTTCAGTAGCCACTCTTTGTTTTTCGCAAAATTATAACACATCTTTACTTTTGGAATCTCTACCGGAGTTACGTTCTTATACTGTACCCTGAGATATGCACTATTGCTCGCGTTGCATGACCTCGGTTGTCCAAATAGCCAACTGTTCCCTTTCGCTTCATTTCATTTATTGATACCCTCAAGGCCAATGGCATTACAGAAGGGAGTGAGTAAAATAAACTTGAGCCGAAAGCCGATAAATAATATTTCGGTTTGACTCCAGAACGAAATAATAGATAATGTTTTGGTTACGTTTTCGTTCCGGTCAAAAATATTGTTTTTCTTCGTTTTTCGTTTACGGTTTTCGTTTCGTTCCGACACTCTGGCTGCAGCTGATGTTTCAACAAGTGGACTTGTCTTCTTCAAGGCTGCAACAGTTGCAGTTTTGAAATTGAACCAAAGTTTTAAATGGCTTGCGGAGATGGGCAAGGATTACCTGATGTATAGTCGGTGTCAAGACTGGAATAATGAATTTTTGTATCTAGCACTATTGTGCATTCAAGATTGGTAATGTGTTAAAGGCTATTTTTATCTCTACTGCTTCAACAAATATTGGATATAACAAAGGAAGTTATGGTATTGATGCTACTTCATTGTATTGAGGTTTGGCTGTACTAACAACCACCCTCTGTCTCTCTTGATGAAAGAAAGCTCGTTTGCAGAAAACACAAGTTGTGTTTTGAGTATTCAGATTTTTTAACATTTTTATGTTAGGTTACACAGAATATCGATCTCACCAGTAGTTGTGCACTCTATATTAACAGTTCTGGTTGTAGTCAGCCCTTCATGTGGCGTGCAGTGGTAAAACAGTTCTTACTTTTTTCGTAACCTGGCCTTTGTGTGTGCTGCTTCGTTTTCTGCTTGCAGGTGTTGGTATAGTGTAAGTAAACCAGCAGCTCAGTCTGCCAGTTGCTAAGCATGCTGCGTGTCCTAAAAATTGCGATGGCATCTGAAGTTAACCTTCTCTTTAAGGGTTGTTAATCTAAGACCTGTTGCTTGTTATTTTTTTTAACATGGACATTATCCTAGGAAGGGTTTCTTCCACTAGCTTAAAAATTTTCACTGCTTGTAGGTGGCAATAATTTTTGGTTCTGGACTGCTGCAATGGATGATCAAAGCTGTGATATCATTCAACTTGTTCTGGTTGCATGCTTTCCACCAGTGTTTGCTTGTCACCGGCTGTCGCACCATGAAATCAGTGGTCCCCGCCGATTGCATAGTGTGACATGGCAAAGGCATTTGGCGAATGAGTTCGATAGAATGCTTGCTTTATCATGACGTGGTGCTGATCAAGGGTAAAGAAACTCTTGTTTAGATATGCTTCCTTGTAGTTACTATCACGCGGAATAAAATTTACAAGGGCCAGAAAAATGTGAGGCTATCGTAATGATGTCACTGCCAGGGATAGTTTCTTGAATTTGTAGCTCCGGTATAGTTGCACTGGCGAGTGCTGTTTTGTTCTCACTTTCTGTCTGACCATTTCTTGAAACATCAGTCCATGGATGTCGTGAGAAATGTGTGATGTTTAGGAGTGACATTCACCTGCATTTACAGATAATTTTGACTGTGGTTTCTGAGGTCATGAATATGGGATGCTGAGATCATGTGTGGGTGGTTCGACCGAAATTCCTCCTTGAGTTGCCATGTGAGACGGAGCTTTCGGGCTCTGTTTTTTTTCTTTTTCTGTTGTTTTTTCTTTTTCTGTAGTACATCATGGTGCCTTCACGGAGGGCCACTGGTGCTGCCTTCCAGATCTTAATATCGCATCTTCTGGGTGATGCCAGCAGTCCATACATCGTTGGCCTGGTGAGTGATTTAACCTTTCATCCGAGCACCACATGCATTCAGTGGCTAGTCATTGGGCTGCTGTGTGCCCGTATTGTTCAAGTATCGTGCACGTGAGCAGCTCTCCTCCGCAGCTGTGGGGGCAAAAGAGCTTGGCTCACAACTCATGCAAGTGGCTTGAAGTGATCACTAGGACAGCTGCTTTGAGCCTTTGTACTATGAAAAGCCCAGCACCCGCCACCAGTGGTTAGGCACAGAACCTCAGAATAGTAAGCATGTGGGATGGACAAATAGCTTCGTTGACCTTTTTTTCACACGAAAACGTGAGTAGCATTACTTGGTAACATACAGTAAAACCTCCCTTATCCGGATCTCGTTAACTCGGAAATTCGGTTAACTCGGACTCGCGGCGCGGTCCCGGCAAAACTGTGTATACTTCAATGGTGTCAGATGCTCATTAATTCGGAGGGATTTAGCCGCGCACCGGTTAACTCGGACAACTCCGGAGAGCGCAATCGGTACTTCATGCTTAGAATCGCGCGATCTCGGCGGCTTGGAGGCGCAAGCCCTGCTTGCCGTAACCGACGGCGGAACCGGAGTTTTGGAGAAACCGAAACCGAACGAACAACTACAGCAGAATATGATCATGATGATAGTGAATGAGGGGGGAAGTGGTTAGATGGCGCTAGTCACCACCCGGCGGAAGTGCTTGGGCCGCCGGCACATCCAGTGTCTAGTGCAACGGCGGCACGCACGGACGACGGGACGGTTTTTACAACTGCTCGCTACGCCTACGCTGCTGGTTTCTTTGTGTTGTGACTTCGCGCGTAGTGTGCGAGCTCGTGCACGTTGCGTTCTCCGGCTGTGCTTGTGCGCATTGCCACCGCTGTCGCGTTTCACAATGATGGCGACCGTCACCGGAGTGAAGCGGCCACAGCAGCCAGCGAACGCGAGCGTGCGCACCACCACCCGATGGGCCGATGGGGTTGAAGAAAATCATTCTAGCACAAATTCCGACGACGAGGCGGACAAAAATAACGCAGTTTTTCATGAAATAAAAGGTTTGTCTGTGCTGAGTACATTTTCCTTTTGTTTTCATTGTCCATTCGATAATGCGGAATTCGGTTAACTCAGACATTTTCTCCGGTCCCGTGAGATCCGGGTTAACGAGGTTTTACTGTAACTGGACAAACAAGTCTTGGATACCCATAAAAAAAAAAAAAAAAAAAAGAAAAAAAAAAAAAACTCAACACATATGCAGCATTTTACATTGAGAACAATTCATCATAAATATGTATAGTCAAATGATTTCTGGTTGGCTGTTGGTGGCATGAAGTGCAGAAGCGTGCAGCCCTCTACAAAGAATTAGATCATCTCAATAGGGCATTTGTACAAGCAGCTAAGATGATGTGTTAGAAATACCATTAATTATTTCCGATTGAAGACCTTTTTTTTTACTAGTGTACAACATGGGGACTGCAATTTCATGCTGTGCGCAAGCACCAAAATGTCTTTGTGTACGTTTCTTTATCTACTATTCTCATGGTTTGTCATTATTGTCACTTGGGTTCTTGTTGCCCACACAAGTATACCTGCACGTCTTCTTCTTCATCTTTTGTTCTCTGTGTGCACCGAAAGCGTGCAGTGGTTAGAGAAAGTAATTTCTGCTCTCATGAAATGTTATCATGACTACATTTTAGCCCTGTTCAATTTGTTTTGAAAATATGAAATAAATTTTATTCTAATCTCATGCTTTATCCTCCATATGATGAATACATAGCACTTGCAATATTTAGAAAATTCAGGGGCTCTTGCCCCATCAGGTAAATGGGGTCAAACAAAGCTTGGCGTCTGTGGGACTACTTTGCTTTCTACCATTCTTTCTTAACATTGTGCAGTGCTCCCTCCTAACTGTTTCCTTCCTTCATGGCTGGAATTGTACCGTCATCCATGTGTTTAGCAACGCAGCGCTTTAGTTGCTACAGGCAACAACGACAGTCACGCATTCATATGCAGGCAGCAATGAAATGTGACTACGTGAAATGACAATTCAAGTCGGGATAGAGTCTTGAGGACACTTCTTCCTTTATTGCATTCTTTGCTTTGGGTTTCATCGCAACCATTTTGCTCAGGAACAAACCTGCTGGCCCGACACCATGCTGCGATATATTCTTAGACTGCAGGACATGCGAAAAGATGTGTTTGACTGGCGTTGTGCAGATATACGACGCAATCCTGGCTGGCCGGACGGACGTGTCAGCCCACTTCTTCAGCCTGCAGTATGCCTTGTTCCTGCCTGTGGCTGTGCTGGTGCTGGGCAGTCTGTTCTTCGTCGTCCTCTCGTGGCACATTGTGGCCGACAGGGAGGACTGCGCTGCTCTCACCCGTGGTGAGTGACCGTTCTGCATGCCGGTGCACTTCGTTTCCCTGATTCGTTGTGGCGCATTGCATCCGTGTGTCGTGTGGCCTGCCCCTTGCTCATGAAGCTAACCACGGCTCCTGCATTGCTTGTGCATTCATTGTCTTGGGGTAGGATGCAGCAGACTGAAGGTCAGCCTCGCTGCTTGAAGTCAAACTCGTTCTCGAGCGGCAGGACTTTGAGGATCATAGGCCATCTCTGGAATTTAAGTTAAAAGTACTGCTCTCAAAGGAAACAGATAGTTTGTAAAAAGGAACTGTTTCACTTTTTCTCTCTTGTGCAAGTGTTGAGTGCACTTTGGTTATTCCTTATAATGTAAAAATGTCTCCAACTTAAAGCTCCTGTTGCTTTTTCTTTCTTCCTTAGTCTCTGTAAGACTGTGCAGTTGCAGATGGATTCTTCTTTACCTATGGTGCCAGTCAATACCGGGCAGTCATATTTCATCGCTGTTTGCCAAAAAAAAAACCAAAAAAAGCATCATACTCTGGGCACATTCTCTCCAACTCTGGCATCTTGGTTTTCAGATTGACGGAGATACAAATTAATTGCCTCTCTGTCAGACAGTGCTCGCACTGGCTAGTCACAGAGGTTGCGTGACCACATTGTTTGCGAAACAACAATTGAAAATAGTCGCCTTGCTCAGAAAGGTGGCCTGTGGGCTTATCAGCTCTTCAGCTTGAGTCACGAAGCTGTGGAACCAGTCAGCATTGCAGGAGCACGATATCAGCGTGCACTGACACTTACTATTTGACGTGGCAGAGTCGGTGCTAGTTTCTGCAAGCAGATGCAAATGGTGCCAGTCGCAAGACATTTCAGTGTGGCAGTGTTGCACTTCCTGATGTAAATCTTGGTCACCATAAATGGGTTGCCACTCACAGTCAGTCACAAGACCATTGTCAGTCACTGGTGCAGATGGGTCCCTATGTACACGAGTAAAGGTGTGTGGTGTGGTGCACACTTGGCTGTTTCAGAGATGCTAAAGGGCTCGTCATTATCAGTTGACGACCCCTTGGACCGCGGCGACGTGACCTCCTGCACTGTGCCCTTGCTACAAGACAGAGTCGTGCGGAGGAAAGAGCGCGTGCACTGATCTTGTGTGCGTCTCCGTGCATCCAGCAGGACGTGCAATCGACCACATGTGCCTTTCGATCAATTCGCTGTGTGCTCCGTGCCAGCTCTTGGAGAACAATAGCAAATTGTGTGTCTAGGGATTTTAGGGACATTTCGTTTATTGTAGTAGTGGTGGGGGCAAGTGTAGTTTTTGTTTCGATCAACTGCATTGAGAAAATTTTGGAGCGCAGAAAACACGTGGCATGAAAGAAGTTTAGACATGGGACCATACCATTTCTGCGTTCAAAAATTTTGTCAATCGTGCACCAACTAGGTCCTAAATAGTTCTTACCATTGATGTCAGAGAAGTTTTCATCTTAAATGCCATTTTTGGCATTTCACTATTTTTCTATGCACTTTAGGCACTACACAATACAAATTTTACGGTTGTGGGCGTGTTGTATAGCGCACATGTTTCTTCTATAAGAATTCAAGTCTCACTATTTTAGACTCTAGAATAGCTTAATTTAGGTTAGTAAATGTTGAAATAAGGGGATCACTAGGTATCACTCGTTACGATGGGCAGAACATTACCGCAGTTTAACCTGATCAGGTGCTTTGAGTGCTGGAAACATTTGCATTGCTACATCCTTTCATCAGCCTTACAACATTGGAAAATACGGTTGCGACCAAGTGGAAACCAAGGGGGGCAAAAAAAATATCAATCCAGGAAAGCAAAATTGCATTTGAGACGTAAGGTTTAGCTGCATGTGTGCTGGAAATGTGACATGCAGTTTTCCGCTGGGAAGAAAATTTACAGCACCCCCCAAGTATAAATTCTGCGTACAAAATTTCTTGCACCTTTTGTGTTCGCATATGAATAGCCCTTGTGTATCAGTCTTTCATATCGGTACGTGTTACGAGCAGGGGTGGCGCCAGGATTTTTGTACTGGAGGGGCACCCACGATAAGTGAGTTCCTTCAGGGGGTCTGGGAGGCGGAGAATTTAGGCGTTGTGTTTGCTCTTGGGGGGGGCTCCAGCCCCCGCGTACCCCTCCTGGCGGCGCCCCTGGTTACGAGTCGGGTTACTTTTTTGTGTCCTTCATTTTCTCCTAGTTTTCTGAACAATACATGAAGAAAGTTTACGTGTGTGTGGCCATGCTGGATTTTTAATGCCGTCCAATTCACGACTGAAAACATGTTGTGCTATGATGAGGTAATGTTTCCATGTTCGCACCAGATTCTCTTGTGCTTTTGACTCATTTTTGCAGTCATTTTTGGTATTGATCACTGACGAACTCTAGTTACTCACATCATTTCACTTTTGCAATATTTAGATAACATTTAGCCATTTTCTAGATCATACTCTCCTGTTCTACATGTCTCTTATTGTGTCCATGCCAGGACAGTCCAGTAGAACAAGATGTTTGGCTCTCACATGCCATATTGTTCTGTGTTTTCTTTTTACTTCCCTACCATTTTATTTTTTCAGTATTCTAAGGCGATACTATGGTGGCAAGTACAATATCAAGCTTTCTTTTCTATAAAAATTGTGTTAAAAGTAAGCACTAAGTGCCTTAGCGTAGACTCAGAAAGTCTTGAGGTATTGCAAGGAGCTATTCAAACATGCTCTGCATTAATTGAACTCAACCATGTGCTCATATCATTGGCCAGTTTGATGAAAGGTGTTCTCAAGTTGTGACTTTATTGCTCTATTAAGTGTGACAGTTCAAGTGCCTTTTCTAGATTGCATTAAAATGTGTGCAAAACTGAGTCGAATCTGCAATGTGGCATTATGTCAGCAGGCATATGGCATCCCAAGCATTGTTACTGATTTTAGTGGATTGTCAAATGAAAAACATAGTAGGTATATATTGGTTGATCAGCAGCGAAAGCTTGCTTGTTTTTATCAAATTTTGCATGGCATTTTTGGTGGTGCATTTTCAGTGGATTCATGAGTAATTTTAGCAGATAGTGACAATCTTTTTTGATTATGTTTTATTGGGATCTTATGCTTTTGCATAACGGCAGCCATGATTGGCTGTACTTGACAATGTAGGAATTTTGATTCAGCCACTGTTATAAGAGCTGTATGGGCTTTAATACTGACGAGTTTTTAAAGAGTTTTCAGTTGGGACTTCCTTGCATTACTGCTTCAGTTATAACAAACTGGCTTCAAAAATATCTTTGAACTATCTTCATTGCCCTTTTCATTGAAGCTTTTTCTACGGCTTTAGTAGGGTTACAAGAATTTTTAACAGTAGATTTGATGCTATTTTAGCAGAAATTTCTCACAAATAGAAAATAGAATGCCAGCATTTGTTTTGAGGCATCTGAGGTATGTGCAACTTCAACTTACGGACATTTCTGGGATATTTAGCAAATGCCATGAGCTAGCGTTTAATAATTGGGACGTTCACCTTTGACCCCGACGGGAGAATACGTTGTCGAACTCCAAACCGCACGAGCGCCCTCCTCTGACATGTTCCGCGATTATCGTGTTTTGCATCATGCAAGATACGCTGTTTGTAAAAGCTCTTTCTTCTGTGCCCTGTCAAGTAGACTCAAAGAGTGAGTGAGCCTCTTGACCAAAGTTCTTTTGGCTGCCAGTTCCTTCGTACGAACCATGTATTGTAGTTTTACTCCATTACTTGCACTGGAGGTGGACCATAACCGCTGGTGCATTTTTTACTGTGAGCCTTCTCGCTACTTCGAGCAAAGCTGCTCTGAGCATGCAGTTCATACAGGGGGGACATTCTGTAGCTTCGGTGTGTTGGGCTTTACAGAAATGCTAGCCTTTGTGTGATCGTGCTCAAGTGAAGTCACTACTTTTCTTAGGTGCTAATTTAAAAATAAAACTTTATTTGATACTAGTACGAAATGTTACGATCATAGAAAATATGCATTTGCTTTCATTTCCAGTGCTATTCGTGCACAATACTGGGCAGGTATCTCTGCTTTCATGGCAGCTAACTACATACTGTGAACATCGTCTACCCAATAGAGTCTGTATATATTTAATTCCCAATGAAAATGCAATATAGTCTGGTGCATATTTGTACAGTAAAGTCCACATATAACAAACTTATGCCTTCACTATTATCACGGCATCCATCCATCAAATGACTGCCTTGACATGAAAGCAAAAAGTTACGCTTAGGTTGAAATATTTATTTTTAAAAGTAGACTGGTAGCTGTAGTTCTGAGGCTGCCCAGAGCTGGCACCTATCACTTAGGTCTTCAGGACAAAATATTTTTCACGTATTTGAATTTTTCTACCTGGCAATGTCGTTGGCAGCTTGTACTAATGTTTAAAATTAGTTTGATAAGTGCAAAGGAAATTTTTGTGTGAGTTGTTTCTTCACAGTACAAAAATGTTCTACTGTGCTTTGTTGCAATACTGTAAGGCACTAATTTGTTGATGTTCGAGACGACAGGGCCTTCCAGTCGTAAGGAAGCAGGCATTCATTTAACTTGTTAAATAAGAATGGAGCAATGTGTCAAGTTTATATTCTCATGGCTTTACACATTATTTTTGTTAGGTTTATCATTATGTTTGTAATTATCGAACTTGTTAGGACCATGTGCCTTTTTATGCCCAAATGAACAAAGAAGGTAGCATAAAAACAAAAGCATAATGCATCACTATCCTTGTAGAGTGAGGTACGCTTACCTGTTGTGGCAGTGTTTTTAAACACACGCTAGCACTTTACACCTGCAACATGGTGTATGCAAGTTTCAATGTTAGTTTGTCGATTTGTAGTAATCATTTGAGCGGATGTTTCGTTGGTATCACGATGCTCCAAGCGGGTTACACAAAATCAGTGGTACATTTCTGCATAATATGTTTCTTAGGACAATATGCCCATTCTCTTTGCACGACCAATTTCTTGTAGGAGCAGTTTATGTTCATGCAGTTGACGTGACGTCATTTTCACATAAAATTCGATGATAGGACTTGCAAGAGTAGGCTGACAGAGGCGAGAAAGTTAAGCTCATAGTTACTGGGAAATTCTGGAAGCCATGACGTTTGTTGCGTGACCACCAAACACCTGAATCCACTTGCATCCCCTCTATGCAGGCATCAATAGAAATGTGAAATTTCAGTTCCGGAGCTTGCTGGTGTGGTCACTTTTTGCCTTACAGACCTTTGTTATTAAGTTTGTCACTGAGGAGTGTCCCCTGTTCTCATTCTTTTTACAGTTTTCATTTGGGGAGATACAATTTTTAGATAACACATTTTATTTTTTTGTTTTCATAACCCCTTCAGGCGCATATTATGATCCACTGTCTGCAAATGTGTCAAATGTCAAATTCACATGGAATGATTCCGAGGCACTCAGTATTGCATTCCAAGAAAGAAAATGAAGGAATGTGTTTTTCTGTGTGAGTTTCAATAATTAATGTTAATTAGCATGTAATTAAACATCTAATTATTCTGCAACCACTCGGCCTCAATCCTTCCGTAAAAAGAATCAAATATTAGTCCCGAAATGCACACACAGTTTGTTTGTTGGTTGTATTCATTTCGAGCAAAGAAAAAAAAATTGTCTTGACATTGGTCCTGGGAACGCGGCACGTCGAACGGTTGTCGAACAGGTTAGTGTCTCCAGCAAAGTGATCCTCTGCAGCAATATGCAGCACAATAAAGTTAAATGACTGCTGGTAGTCCACTCAGGATGCCTGCATGAATGTGCACACTGCGTTTCAAGCCACTTGAAGAAAGATGTGGTGCGTGACGCACCTCCGAAGTTGATGTGTACAATTGTACACACCGCTGCTGAAGGGGATAAAGATCGTATCAACAAGATTCCACTGAACTTGTTTTTTGGTGTAGTATAAGAACATTGAGATCCACATTTAACATTTGTTGTCAGTGGGTTCGACAATGTTTATATGTACTGACAGCGCAAGCTGAGTACCTTTGAAATTTCTTTCATAATAGGAGATAATAAAGAAGTAGTATTCAACGAAGTATTTTGGAGAAATACCGATTTTAGAGTCCATAGTTTCACTAGTCGTTAGTCATGGTGTGAGGCCTCATCGTGAACCTAATCATTCTGATTAAATAATGCCAACATGCTGCTAGAGTGACTGCTGCCGCTGCATGAGTTGGCATGAAGTCGTGGGTCTGACAAGCTGGACACTGCAGTGTATGTTTTTTGTGGGCTTGCAATAAAAGCATGTATGCACGTTTTTAACCCTATAATGCCCACAAGCAGTTATGCCTTGAGAAAAATTGTGAGAAAATCCTCACCATTTTTACTCTTCTTGTAGTTCATTTTAAGAAAAAAAAAATGAATGAAATTTTATTTGAGGCATAACTTACGAGGTCTGTTAGAAAAGTATCCAACCTTTGGCCGAAGAAAAAATTCTCCCGCTAAAGGGAACCATGTGGGGATGCGAAGCAGCGGGGAGATAATTAGCTTGAGTGGGAGGAACGTCGCCGCTCTCATTTCACGGCAGCGGTCCGGGCACTCATCGCGGCACTGCACAGGAGAGAGAATGAGGGCGCGCGCGCTCCGTCATTTTCATACCGCGGAACTACCGTGGCGGCCCCAGCGGAGTATGCAGCTGTCACACCACCTGTCGTGCGCGCCGCTCCGTAGAGGATTCCTAGAGGAGAGGACCGTAGGAGGACGTGCATGCGCTGTGGGGGTGTGGGACGTGGGAGCCGCTCCATAGAGTAGAGGATTCCTAGAGGAGAGAGGGGGGAGAGGACGCGCATGTGCTGTGGGACGCCGGAGCCGCTCCGTAGAGTAGATGATTCCTAGTGTAGAGAAAGGGAGTGAGCGTAGGAGAGGTTAGGGGACGGGCATGCGCTGTGGGGGGGTGTGAGACATGGGGGGCCGCTCCGTAGAGTAGAGGATTCCTAGAGGAGAGAAAGGGGGTGAGCGTAGGAGAGAGAGGGGGAGGAGACGCGCATGCGCTGTGGTGGTGTGGGATGCGGGAAGGAGGGACGGACTAAGCCTCCCCCCCCCCAAACATGCAAGCAAGATCAAGGAATGGAGTCAACCTGGGCGACACACGCCACCTGCCTAGCCATTGCTAAGCAGCCTCTCTGTGCTCTCGGCCATGACTCTGATGACTGTAGTAGTGGTTGGCGACCTTCATATTACTACAGTGTTCTGGTTCGCATAATGGGTGCTTCCCTACTTCATGAAAGTGGCCGGACGCGGGACGGGGGAGACGGAGGAGGGACGGACAAAGCACCGAGCATAAGATGCGCATCTAAAAACTGGTATAACTGGAGTGTTGGAAACCTAATCACCTTCGAAGTAGTCTCCTTGGGTACTCCACACACTTCTCCCAGCAGTGCTGCCAATTTTGGCACCATTTCGAAGGTCTTTTGCGGAATGGAGTTTAGCTCGGCTGTCGTTGCAGCCATAATCTCCTCTCTTGTCTGAAATCGCTTCTTTAAATGGGCCTCTTGATTTTGAGGAAGAGCCAGAAGTTACGGGGGCCATATCAGGAGAGTAAGGAACCTGTTAAGCTACAGGAGTCTGGCTTTTCACCAAAAAAGTTTGAATCAAGTGTGAGGAATGTGCAGGAGCATTGTTGTGATGGATGCGCCAATTTCCTGTTGACCACGTCTTCGATCTCTTCGCCCCACAGCATCACGTAGGCGATGGAGGACATCCCTCTTTGATTGTTTCACCCTGGTGCGTACTTGTGGTCTACCGCACCGCGGGAGTCAAAGAAAGCAGTCGGCATCACTTTGACGTTGCTGCACACTTGGCAGGCCTTCTTTGGTCTTCGTGACGCGGAATGCTTCCACTGTGACGACTGGGATTTGGTTTCCCGATCGTACCCGTACACCCAAGACTCGTCACCAGTGATTATGGTGTTCATGAAGCCGGGGTCACTGTTTGTAGAATCCAGCAGGTCCTGTGAGACTTCAACACAAAGTTGCTTTTGCTCCACTGTGAGCAGCTTCGTCACGAATTTTGCCGCGACTTCCTTATTGGCCAAATCTTCGGTCATAATGAAATGTGCAGAAAAAGTGCTGATGCCCACCTCTTCCGCAATTTGTTGGATAGTCACATGATGGTCCCTCATCACCAGAGCTTTCACTTCGGCAATGACCTGGTCATTTTGGCATGTTGATGGCCGACTGGAGCACAGCTTGCTCTCCACCAATGTGCGGCGGTCTTTAAACCGGTTGTACCACTCCTTAATCTGTGTGCTGCTCATAGCATTGGCACCAAAAGCCGTCTGAATCTTCCTAATGGTTTCCACTTGGCTGTCACCCAGTTTCTGGCAAAATTTCATGTAGTAGCGCTGTTCCAGTCGCTCTGTCATTTTCCTTGCAATAAAAAAACCGACAAGAGCACTGCGCAGTACCTCACTCAAACGCTGCGTCCCAGCGACTGATGCTATCTGCAGGCGGGAAAAAATTCGCACATGCGCATAAAGGTTCAAGGTCGGCCAATGCAAGTGCGCTTCTTTCATATACATCAGGTGTTCACGAAAAAAAAATAATAATAATAAGCTCGGATACTTGTCTAACAGACCTCATAATTAATTTTAATTTAAAAGAATTAATTTCATTGATTAAATGTGTAAACTCTGTGTAAGTTCATTATCACATGTTTAAGTCTGCAGTAAATGCTTTTCCATGGAGCTGCGTGAAGTTTATTACCCTTTTTTGAGGCCTTAAAATGATTGTGTCAGATATGATACAGTGGACATTACAAGGTTAAATGGAGTTGATCAATGTGGGCCCTCATGCTTGAGTGTATAAAAGCATGGCCATGATTCCGAGATAATAAGCAACCATCAACCCACGAGGCAACTTATAGCTGTACTGAGTACAGGCTCTGCGAGGTACGCTGTGAGCACATGCACTAACCAGTTCTAACTACTATGCAAACGAGCATGTCATATAGAACATGATGCACGTCAGTGTGTATTTTATTTCGCAAGCCTGTTTTTTATGCGTACAGTTAAGCTTTATACACTCAAACCCATATATAACTAATTATTCTGTATATCGAACAGTTGTGAAATACCCTAAAATACATCTTATATGAAATATTTTACATGTCGAATTAACGATATATTGAACTTTCTTGTGACCTCTTCATATTTGATATATCTGGGTTTGACTGTGCAACAAACACATGTACAATAATGAATGACATGTTATCAATAAGTAAATAATTCTTTCCATTGTTACATTTTGCATTTAGAACAAATGTCATGCAGTTAAGCTATTTTTTCATCATATGTGACTTTTTTGTAGTGAAGTCGCATATGACTTTACCTTAAGAGAGTGGTTTGATTATATTTGCATTTAAAATTAAAGTTTCATGCTTACGTTTTATGTTTACTAAGAAAATCAGTTTAAAAAAAACTGCTTTTCTTTGCCCAAGCACACAAGGGAAGGTAAAACATTGTGTGGCGGGTTACTGTACTGCTTTTTCATTCATAATTTTTGCCACCTTCGAGTATCTGAAGCTCACTTTGCATTGTTCATGAACATGCAATGGTCTAGTTAAAATTATTGTTAGTTTTCTTGAAATTTTGTGCAAGGGTAAAATGTAGACTACTCTACACTGTTTTGCAGTCACCTAACTTTAAGTCTGGGATAAATATCTTGTCTAATCGTCCAGAAGGTAATCATCATACCGTATAGGTAAGGTAATGCACTTTTGACAAGGACAAAGGGGACAAGAAACACACCTAAAAGAAGTTAAACCCTATCGAACTTCGTTTAGAAGGTAACTTTCAAAGTGATTGCAAGTAGTGTGCAGCAGAGGGTACTGCACAAGAAACTTCAATAGGCTAGTGAAGCTCTGTATCGAAACACAATTTGCCTCCCTGCAAATTGAGCACAGGATCACTTCACCAGCAGAAGGCATCTAACAGTTCTTTTTTATTCCATTAAACATTTCAAATCATTCACGTGTGTGGTTTTCTGAGAGTAGTTGGCCAACATGTGCTGAGTTGTGGGGGTCTTTTGCAATTTACAGAGCTGCCCTTTACAGGAAGTAATGATGATGATGCCAACGTTTGGGAACTGTAGGTGCTCTTCGTATGGTGCAGTGGTGCAACGACCACTGCCAGGATCCCTCTACAAGGATTATGCATAGCATTTCATTGTTTAAAGTTCTAGTTTATTAACTATATTCGGTTACAACCTGAGAAAAACAAAATGATGGCTGCACCCAAAGCCATCGCTGTACCTCCCACAGAGATCATTTGCATAAATGCTCCATCCAATAGCACCTAATCATTTTCATGACATCAAGCACTTTTCGTTTGTTTCAGATAGTTGACTTTTTCCATACACACGTTTGTGTCGCTGGTTTTAGGTAGGAAACTCGAACATCCTGGTAAATTTAATCAGAAATGCTGACATTGCTGCTCAGCCCAACGTAATATTTTAAGTAGAAATGATGAACCTTTAATTTCTAATGTGCATTGTATCTACAGTCGCGCTCAATATGACTTGCAACACGGGAGTGCGTGGCCTCACGGGTTCAAAGGTTGTGCATGGCTTCAACTTTTTTTTATTTCAACAACTAAATATTATTTTCTTATTTGGGATCATACCCAAGTGAGAGAAACGCGTTTAGTAATGGAAATAAGGGCTAGTGGAAGCCATGCACAATCTTTGAACTTGTGAGGCCACGCGCTGCCGTGTTGCAAGTCATATTGAGCGCCACTGTACATTAGCTGAGAACAGGTACTTACAATTCGAGCAGGAAGCAGCTAGCCTGACTGTCTTTCGCCGGTGAAGGACACGTGCGCCCAGTTCTGTGAGCGGAGCTGACATTTTTTCTTTGGTTGTAACAGAGTATAACAAATGGCATGCCATTGTAATGAACAAGGACATGCAAGTGTTCGGTGGATAGCAATGAAGTTCGTTATGTTGTTAAGTAATCTTCCCTGAAAAACTGAAAACGGTCTTCTCGTTTTTCTTTGCGCTGTTAACTTTTATTGTAAGTTTTATTGATGAATGCACGCAACCTGCAGCTAGCTGTGTAGCTATTACCAATTGTTATATCTATATTTTGCTGTTGCCTTAGGCACCTATGAGCACTGACTACCGCTCGTTTGTCGAGCACATACATTTTGGAGGTTTTGAGATGTTAAGATTAGGAGCACGGAAGCTTGGGCGAGTTTGTAAGACATCATGTAACAACTTCAAAGCGCCAAAAAACAAGGACATACGAAAAGAAGGACATACGCTCGTTGTGTCCACTCTTTTTCGTATGTCCTTGTTTTTTGGCGCTTTGAAGTTGTTACATGATGTTAAGATTAAATGTGTGTGAGCATTGTTGCAGCAGCGAGCTTTTCAGTTGCACTCTCCTGCTCTGCCCTTCTGGGAAGGCTCAGGTTTGTTGGAAACAATGTGGCTTCTTTTGTTTAATTGCTGATCTGATTGTTTTGTGCGTATGATTACATCGTCTGTAGTTTTTGCTTTGGATTTTGGCCAATACTGAGTAAGCAGTCGAGTGTCATGCACAGCAAAAGTAGTGGGTATGACGCACAAGTTATCCGAGTTCTTTCCTAGCATTAGTCTTTTCTTCTGATACAACACTGTGTCTGACATGTGCTCAGTACTGGCGACCAAGGCTGTGGGTTGGAGTGAAAGGATGGAGGCTATGTGTGTAAAGTACGTCTGTGTCTTGAGCAGATGCGTGTCGTTCTTTGCTGATGATCACCATGCATTGACTGCCCCGTGCAAACTTGTGACGACGCATCAGGCTCCCATTTTGGTCTCGTGGCATCGATGCTGTTGCCACCAACTGGTGGCTCTCTTGTTCCACATACGTAAATGTGGTTATGCAAATGATGGGAATGAGGCAAACCCTGTTTCACCGTTTATAGTTTCCTTTCCTTGGCTTCTCCTATGCACTACTTCAGTAACACTGTAACTTATAACCTCATTGAGTGTAGATGTGTAACGTGACAGTGGAAGCATTGCAATATTTGTTGTCTTACTTCAGCACTTAAAAAGCTGTTCGACCTCAATGCATGGTAAGCACATGATAAGGTTTTTAGAATATACAAGGCCCAGGAAGTTAACAGCATGTTTCAAAGCGAGGTAGTACTACACTAACCACCACAACACCTGTTCCTGACCATTAGGCAACTTACCAATACGATTAGTGGCATGTGAACACTGCTAAATTACAAAGGCACTACGAGCCATCCTTAAAGGGACACTAAAGAGCAAAACGATTTTTCTCGTATTAGTAAATTTCTTTTTCATGGTACCAAAAACACCACGCTTGCGATGAGAAGACGCTTGGTAAGCGAGAAAACGCGCAAAAGGAAAATGTGGGTGGCGATGCCACCTTGAAGTTTCCGCACCATTCGCCGTGACGTCCCATATTTTGACGGCGCCTACTGAGGCCTACATAGTTCCTAATTGGTAAAAACAAAGTGAAGTGTCCTCTGAGGGGGGCCATAGACTTAACATACCAAGTTTGAATGAATTCTGTGGAGCCAATGACGCCAAATTACGATACATACACTTTGTAATCAGGGACGTCACGCGTAGAGATTTCGACACGAAATATAAAAATGAAACTTTGAACTTGATTTTCTCCTCTATTACTAAACCATTTTATGGTGAAATTAATGACATTAGTGTTGTCAGAGTACGATTTATCGATCTAAACCGATTCATTGTTTCTCTTGAGTGTCTCTTTAGTATGCAAGTGCACGGTTACTGTGGCCACAATATATACAGCTGAACCCCTTTATAAGAGGCATGCTCCGGGCAGCAATTACTGCCTTTTATATGAGGTGTCTGTTATAAGCAGGGTGCCACGTATGCATTTTCTTATCAACCCGTATTTTACTGTAGGCACACTGGTGTCTCTTATACCCATTTGTCTCTTATATCAGTGCCTCTTATAAAGGGGTTTGACTGTATCTAGAAATGTTGTCCAGCCAAGCCAAGCTAATTTGTCACTACACTCACACATCCAGAATGTGCCATTTTAAGTTGCTTTTGCAGGGTAGTTGAAGTTCTCGCTTTTGGAAGACATATCTCGAGCTGTTCGTCATACAAATATTTAATATAATCAAAAGCTTTTCTAGTCTTGCATTTTCACTTTCACTATAGCAAATGAATACCATATTCACTTATGCAAGGCAGGTGCCTCTCTTTTATTTTTTTAACTTTTAGAGGGTGTGAGCCTTACATGAGGCAAGCCTATGGCTACCCACGGAAGCCTCAAACATTGGCTTGTTACATATTCACCATAATGTTCTGTGTATGTGGTCTCTTACACTTTTATGGTTCCAAAAAGCACGAAAGTCTGGGCCAGCTGGTACCTATTAAAAGATTATAATAGTGCCAAACGTGTGGATGGCTACAAGGACATTGATAAAATTTTCGTTGTCGGAGTCGTTGTAGCCATCTCATGTTTCATTCTATTTTAACTGTGCATATTATTCTGACCTTTTGCCACAAGTGAAATGCGTCCAAAAGCACAACACCACAGATCTAGCTCCACAGCATGGCTAACACTATTGCAGTGCACTGAATGTGCGATGCATGGTCCAGTGGGATAATCTGATGATGATAACACTCGTCATTAACAGGATTGTAACTAGTGTCACACAGTAGCTACTTGTGGAAAATGACCACACGCATGCGTTTATATGTGCACCGTTCTGTGAAGATTTCTTTCCCTAAATTCTTGTGCTCCTTATTGGGGCGCATGCCGTACAATAGGGGAGGACTTGCATGTATACGGTACTTGGAGAATTGACGCATGACCTAACAAATGTTAAATTTAATTCCACGTACCTTTGCCCATTGTAACAAGGTTTGATTGCATTAACATTGTGCTGTGCCAAGATCCGCTCACCTTCCCAAGTCAAGTTCTGATGGATCCCCTTGTTGCTTGCCCTTCCCGTTCTCGCTATAGGCCAGACGGACCAATCCGGTGGCGAGACAGACGCTGGCCAGTCGCTGCCCAATGGGGCAGGAGGTGACAGAGGTTGCCTCATTCCCGACGAAGATTGATGCCTCAAGCTGAATGCAACCGCGTTCCCCCCGACATTGGTGGCTGCCCTCTGGTCTGGCCACTCCTGGTGTGCATTTGTACTTTGTCCAACAGCGCTTCCTTTGCTGTGAGTGATCAGGCCACCGTACCAGCTGCGACAGCAGTGCAAGATTCAGGGACCAGTGCTCGCTAAAGCGAGTGTTGGATATTACAGTGAACATCGCATACGCTAAGCATCGTAGAAGCATTGGGCAGTCATTGGGTGTGGTCATCTGCAAAGAACTCTTGTGATTGGTGGTTGACATATCATAGAGTGTTTCGTGAACTTTGAGCCATTCGAATGTGAAGTGTGCGATAGTGGGCCTGCTTGAGGCAGGAAGCCTGTACCAGTACCTTTCTTACATGGTCACTTTGATGGTCAGCGGCAATAATTTGTAATTCTAAATAGCTGAATGCCATGTTCAGCTATTTAGTGTTGCCTAGTCAAGTAATTGTGTGATGAACGCTTTTTTTTGTTAGTGATCATTACAGTTTTCTTGGCATAAAGACAAACTTTTGTAAAATATATAATGCATTAATATAGGTAGTGCTGATTATCTAATGTTTTTGCATCTGTAATGATAGTTTGGTTACTTCTCTCGCGTGCCTCCTACCATCGTGTGTACTGCATGTCTTCTCAAGACTTGTGCACAAACACCTTAAAATTGATTGAAGTGGTGCATAAGTGCCTGATGATTACAAGTTGGTACAATTTTTAAGGTCTACTCTGAAAAAAAAAAGCTTGAAAGTTGTTTGCATTTGTCATGTAAAAGCCTGTTTGTATTTCGTCTCGCAATTTCAGGCATAGGAGCTTGTGATGGCATATTAAGATTATGAACTATTCGCACACTTTTGGCTAATATCAGAAGAACGTTTGCGAATTAAAACTTGTGCCTTACTGATGAATTATAATGATAGGGTTGTGAAGTGGAACGACATAGTTGTAACAGTTGTTGCTAAATTAACGTGTGATTTCACTTAGTGGGCTTGACGGTGCTAAATATACATTATGCCCTAAAGACATTGTGTTATGGACAAAAGCATTAGTGCCGTTGCATTGGTGAAATATTTTTTATCAGCTTCTCGGTGGAACTCAACAGTTGGAAGGGAGAAGCCCTTTGGTTTTTATGATGGTGCATGAGAGTGGTAATTACCAAGCCCAAAGGAAAATCAGTATAAAGTTTCCAGCGTTTTCCACAGTCAATGCAAGCTTTTGTCTGTGATCCACGAGGTAGTACTTCCACTTATTTCTCATGGAAACAAGCTTGCACATGGCTGACCCAACTTTCGGGGCTACTTCTCTCCATGTTGCCTATGTTTTCCTGTTTTATTGCAGTTGAACTTATTTTTGCAAAGCAACTATTGTGTTCAGAACAAAAAAAAATGGTGTGTGTCTTGAATAGCCTTTATTTCAAATGCACTATTTCTAGAAATTTGATATTAAAATGGTATTTTCTCGTGACCACTGTGCATTTTTTGCAAGTAGCCCTCTTCATGCCCTAAAAATGGAGGCATAAGCGAATCGTAAAAGCCAAACAACGTCCTTTCGTGTCTGCCATGCACGCTCAATTTATACAGCTGAACATACCAATAGGCTTCCAAAGCAACATTGAGTGGCGCCACTGTTCTTGACGGAAAGTACCATCTATGGCAAAAATATCGCAACTGGGAATATCCACTATGCATCTACTGCCGCCCCACTTCTGCAAACGTGTCTTGGATTGCATCTGCGGTGAATCACGATGTAACTATTGCTGACTAGGTGGACACTGCAACATCCTCGAAATGTTGACCGACCGCTTAGCCATTGCAGAATTGTATGCATATTACAAGCAGAGGGCTCAAGAGTGGTTGTTTGTCTTCGTCCACGCAGTTGTTGTGCCTTAGTTGGTATGCGGCGGATCATTGAAAACAAAAGACAATCTCTTTACTGGGCACAATGTAATGAGCTGTGCACATCATGGGTTGGGTTGTAATAAAATGTTTGGCAGGCATTGTAAGGCTTGGCTGTGTTGAGTGTAGAACTATATTGCTTGGCGAAGTATCTTTGGTGCGATGTGAAGTGAATTATTAATTGGTTCGTTCTTAATTAGCAGACGTAATTATGTACCAAATAGCAAGGCCCTAAATAGCATTCTTATAAAGTTCTTAAAGGGGTGGTGCCACCAAATTTGGGGCTAGCGCTTTCTTTGCTGCAAGCGTTTCTTACAGCTCTAGGAAGAACGATACACGTACCAAGATTCATGTATTCTCGCTAAATAATTTAATGTCACCTTATTTATGTGGACAACTTTCGGCTTCGGGGTGCCGAGTTGGGCGGTGACGTAGAAGTGTAGTGGGCTTGGCCACGTGACCACACAAGGCTGTGACGCACGTCGTGCTGAGTATCGTCTGCTGTCGCACATACGTGCCACACAAGCACCAGCAAAACAAACGCACCGACAGGTGCGATGGCTAGGAAGCGATGCTTTGCTGGTACGTATGTTGCGGAGTTGGCGGAGGCTCAGAGGTCACTCACGTCACTACAGATCTGGTGTGACGTCACTGCAACTCGGTAGAATGAGCATTTAGGTACACTTCGGAAGTGAATTAAAATATATGCTAAACGTTTGCTGTGTCCGACCCTTCGTATGGAGTGTTCTTGCACACAGAGGAAGCCCACAACAGGCTTGTTATAGCCTCAAAATTTGATGGCACCACCCCAATAATTAGCAAGATTCTAATTAACACGACGTTAGCCAGATCTTAACGATTAATCTTATTTAGCAAGGCCTCAAGAAGATGATGAAAGGGACGAAGAAAGCACGCGCTAGATACCTAAAATATCCCATTGCATTGTCTTTGAAAAGACAGTTTATAGACATTTTTAAGACGTCATGCAGGATCTCTTTTCTTTTTGCTGTTTTGTTTTTGTGCATGCAATTAGTGCATGTTCATAGGAAGCTCTCTCTGTTAAAGTAATTACAGTTACCCTATTCTGTAATTACTATTACAGAAGTGAGAGCTCAGTAGGTTCAAGGACGTGGCCACATCGTAATTCATGTAAAGCAGCAACGATTCCTGTACAGCATATAAACGTAAAAAGCATAAAAAGATATACCATGCGACTAGATAACATATTATGCATAAGCAGCAAAACAACCCTAATATCGCGGTAGTTAAAATGCAGCTATATAGTATCCAACCTTCAAGAACAGAACTTTTTGTTGCACGATTCATCATTAGCAAAATTGTTGTCAAACAACAAACAGTGCAATATGCCAAAACTTAGAATCGGGCACAGCCATTATGCAATATGTTAGCGTCGTCTCAATTAGCTCTACTGAATGAAACACTATGAAGTGAAGAGAAATTGTCGAAAAGCGAACGTCGCTGAAACCCACGGTTCGGCAAGGGGACTATAGTTTCCGTCTGGGCCCTCCATGTTGAAACGTTTGCCCAAGGCTTCATGTTTCGCTGAACTTTTTCTTGTAAGAAGTAGATAGAGAGAGGGAATAGAGGATAGGCAGGGAGGTTAACTAGCGTCCAGTTTGCTACCCGGCCTACTCATGGGGAGGGGAATGAGGGAGTGAAAAATTCCTTATCTCCCGCTAAAGGGAACCATGTGTGGATGCCAAGCAGCGGGGAGATAATTAGCTTGAGCGGGAGGAACGTCGCCGCTCTCATTTCACGGCAGCGGTCCGGGCGCTCATCGCGGCGCTGCACAGGAGAGAGAATGAGGCGCCCGCTCTCCGTCATTTTCATACCGCGGAACTACCGTGGCGCCCCCAGCGGAGTATGCAGCTGTCACACCACCTGTCGTGCCTGCCGCTCCGTACAGGATTCCTAGAGGAAAGGACGGGGGGGGGGACCGTAGGAGAGGAGAGAGAGGGGGGAGCGGACGTGCATGCGCTGTGGGGGGTGTGGGACGCGGGAGCCGCTCCGTAGAGTAGAGGATTCCTAGAGGAGAGAGGGGGGAAGGACGCGCATGCGCTGTGGGACGCCGGAGCCGCTCCGTAGAGTCGAGGATTCCTAGGGGAGAGAGGGGGAGAGGACGCGCATGCGCTGTGGGACGCGGGTGCCGCCCCGTAGAGTAGATGATTCCTAGAGGAGAGAAAGGGGGGTGAGCGTAGGAGAGGATAGGGGAGGCGCATGCGCTGTGGGGGGGTGTGGGACGCGGGGGGCCGCTCCGTAGAGTAGAGGATTCCTAGAGGAGAGAAAGGGGTGAGCGTAGGAGAGAGAGAGGGGACGCGCATGCGCTGTGGGACGCGGGAAGGACTAAGCCCCCCTCCAAACACATGCAAGCAAGATCAAGCAATGGGGTCAACCTGGGCGACAGACACCACCTGCCTAGCCATTGCTAAGCAGCCTCTCTGTGCTCTCGGCCATGACTCAAGGAATGGGGTCAACCTGGGCGACAGACACCACCTGCCTAGCCATTACTAAGCAGCCTCTCTGTGCTCTCGGTCATGACTCTGATGATTGTAGTAGGGTTGACGGCCTTCATATTACTACAGTGTTCTGGTTCGCATAATGGGTGCTTCCCTACTTCACAAATGTGGCCGGACGCGGGACACGGGACGGGGGGACGCGGGAGGGACGGACAGAGCCCCGAGCATAAGATGCTTCGCATCTAAAGGAAAAATAGAGAGAAAGAGGCACATTTCACAGCCTCGGTCACAGGCACTCGGTCAATTCTGTTGCCTTGAAGTACTGCAGGAGGGCTCGTGTTTTCTGGGCTGTTGTGCTTTAGAGCCAGACTCCCAAAACCTTTCCTTCAGTGAAAGGCCGACCATGAAGTCTCCTGAAGGCACACTGGAGAGTCCGGCGATGTTGTTGAAATTGGGGACAGCGGCACAAGAGATGATCGATAGTCTCTACACAGTTGCTGAAGTGTATTGCTCACAAAATGGAACTTTTAGGAACTTTCTTACAACATACCTCTGTTTGAAGATTTCTCAATGAAAAAAGGCTGGCAAAGAACTGCGGCATCACTACAGAAGTAAGACTAGATGTTCGGAACAAAAAGGCGCCATTGTAGACGTTAGCTAAAAAAAAGTATTTGTGGATGTAGCATTCATGTTTCAAGCTGCGCCCACTTCGAAATGCAGCGTACAATACTCACACGAATTATGGTCTGACATACCTAAAGAGCACACTAGTGAACCTGAAATGTGCCAGAGCTAGCAGAAAATATGAACTTTGTAACTTACAGCAGCATACAACTTTAGAAAATTCAGCGCCACCTATCGAATGAAACCGAAAACATGTTTTTCCGCCATGTTTTGTTCACCCACGGCGATGCGCGCAGCTGATACGAGTACGCGATAATCGCAGCAGGCAGTTCTGACTCGCTGCAATCCCTCTTGCGTGGTTTTCTGTGTACGGATTTGACCAGTAGGCGAGCCTTGGCAATGCTGTCGTGTTGCTGTGTTCCTTTCTGCAGCGAACGGAGCGTCAGAGATGAACACGGAAACAAGGTACAGCCGCCCCTTTTTTAACCTGAACGCGCGAGCGTCGACCGCCCAGTCGACAAGCGGCGTTTAACGGAGCACAACGACGAAATGAACGAGAATACATGCATGCCTGCGATGAACAGTCCTATGCAGCTGTCTTGTGCTAGGCTGTTCCGGGAACCGGCCACCAGGACGCCCGGAACAGGCGCTTACAGACTCGGCGGTCGATGCTCGCGTGTTCAGGTTAAAAAATGGGCGGCTGTACGTGCGTCCGTGCGTTAGCCTATTCGCGTATTGAAATAGTGAGTGTTTACTTTTAAAATGCGCCTAGAGCGTACCGTCAGGCGCACGAACATGTGCTAGCTCGTGCTTACATTGGACCTAGTAATGGGATACGCGGTATGGCTGATAACTGCATTCGTACCGATTGATATGCTGTGCGGTTATTCGTCACCTCTTCGATAGCTGGGCCTGTACGTACGTGCGGCTGGACAGAAGTGACCGTTTTATTTTTCGACCAAATCGCTGTTCGGATGGGCTTGTAAACAATCAACATTTCATCATCGGAACAGTAAGTGCACTTTTCTAAAACTGTGGCCAGATGTGCCGCCTGCACAGCGCCTCTTGCCACTTTTTAAATGCCCTGCGAGCGAACCACTGCTTACGATGCGATGCTTCCTCAATCCACTGTCGCCCTACAACTATCAATGTTACCGGTCAGCATTGCCGGTGCAGGTAATAGCTTTGAAGGGCGTGCACGCAGCGCGCTTCCGCTACCACGCGCATAGCTGACAACCTGCGTAAGTGGTGACCGTAGGGCCTTATAAGCACACTAAATCAGTTAAAGAACCGATAAATTGTCGCATTTTGCCGCCACAATGTTCATACAATCGCGAATGGGACACTACGCGTATAGTTACGTGCAGTGAGCGGCGCTGCTCGTACAGTAGCCAAACATATATGCGAAAAAGCGCCGTACTGCACAGGAGATGCCACATTACACACCACACAGGGTAACATATTTACAACCGCGTCAGTAAAGAAGCAAAAAAACAATAATACAAGCACTACCCGCGCTTTGGCAACCGGGCTACACGGACCGAACACGGATCCGTGTAAGATTCGCAATGCAGCTTGTAGCTGCGCTGCGACGTGCGGCTCGAGGGGCCAGACACGCTCTGCCTGGCGCAGTAGACGTCAGCACTCCTTTGAGAAAGGCTGTCGGGATTAACCGACAAGTCCGCAAGCCAGTCGAGGTTCTCGCGAGACATTGTCGACGTGCGTTGCTATTTCTCGCTGCCGCCGCTGCCCCGCCTGTAGCACCGCCGCCTCGCACGGATGAACAAGATATGGCGGCAGAGCTCCCGACCCATGTTGCCAGACTGAATTTTCTAAAGGGTCTATTGTCACTTGACATCCATTTTTATTGATACGAAAACCTGCCGGTCACCCCCTCAAAAAAAAAAAAAAAAAAAAAAAAAAAAAAAAAAAAAAAAAAAAAAAGGAAAGACATAATTTAGTTGGTGTATCCTTTGTTGCTGAACATCTAGGGTGAGTACCACCTGCAATAAATAGGAGAAAAGGTAATTTCATTATATGCTCTAATACCAAAAGTAGGACGCTGTGAAAAGTGGAAACTCGACACCGTATACGGTGACGGAGAGTGAGCATGCATGCTATTTAACCAGGCACAAGAGAACCTTTTGGTTCTGTTAAGAGGTGCCGGCTTTAAGAAAGGGAAAACAGACAAACACCCATTTGCAGCACGAAGCCAAACGGGTGGTTGTCTATTTTTCCTTTCTTAACCCTTGCGCCACCTTGTTATTCCGCAGAACTCATTTGCATTGAAGGTGTCGGCTTTACAGAGAAAGGAGGAGGTTAACAGAGAACGAAAGCATAAATCACAAGTGCGAAAGTGCGTCGAGATAGTCAAGGCAGCACTGAGAAATCACAGCACTGAGAAAAAATGCCGAACTCCTTCTCATGAAACGTACGCTTCTTCGACTCTCATGCCCTCAGAAATTCACAACAGAAAAGCGCGCCCAGGCTCTCGTTACATACAGATAGTATACTGTGGCAGAAACCATGAAGCATGAACTATTACGCTGTTGCTTCAAAGATTCTCTTATCCACAAACTTCAGTGACACAGTAAAGCAGATGACACATGCCGTAACTTCTAACTGCGCAGTTTTAGAACTGGGTGCGCAAAGCTTTGCGTGAGCGTTCGTCGCCACTGCGCATGCGTTATACGCTGCGTACGCAACAAATGCAATCTTTGCGTACCCTATTGTATTGTGTGCCATTGCTCACCGATGTTTCATGGAAGCTGAGTTGCTGTCGGAACACCGAGATCAAATCACACGAAATATGACTGAGACAACAATATCAGCAAAAAAAAAAAATGGCTGTGGCTTATAACTCAGTTATGCCTCCGACTCGCTTTCCATATCTGCCGACGAATTCCACCGAGCCGCACCTTCTATATATACGATGCAACGGCGGCTCCTACTCTGTTGTTGCAACGCGGTTTCACCGGATCCTCCTTTGACGTCCTGCCAGATGGCGCGGTGAGCGGCGCTGCCAGCTGCAGCGGGTGCTAGGCAACGCCTCGGCTCGCGGTGTGGCCACTGGCCACAGCGAAACGGCGAGAATACGGCCAATGTAAAGGGTGAACAATGTATCAACGCACCTCTATTGCCCTACATAATAACGAGTTTATTTTTTTAGATAGTACACAGTATCGTAACATGCTTTGTCTTGGAGAGTACACGTGGTCTGTATTCCAGTTTTTTAAACATCAAGGTGCAAGCTGGCTTGCCTTTTTTTTCTGTTTTTTTTATTGCGATAGTAACTATATGGACAGTCTCTAAGGGTCTTTGCCGTCGCCGTCATGTCGCATATCAAGTCCAAATTGATAAGATCCACCAGCGCATCGCACGTTCTACCCGCGGGTAATAGCGCGCGAGCGGGGGTGACGAACGCGGCTGAAGCGGAGATCAAACGAGCCGGCCCATCTCCGTCGCTCCGAAGCGCATGCGATAAGGCGTCACCATGAGGCGCATTCGACAGCCTGTAAGACCGGCCGTTGAATGCTCAAGCAGAGAGGAACGCCCCGCCCGTCTGGGGAAGGGGGGGGTCCCTCGAGCAGCAACTGCGACCTTTGAATTTACGAGCGCGGTCGTCGCTGGCGCGCGCGTTATCTCGCTATCTCGGCAGCCGTCAGCGGGCGGCTCGTATACCCTTCTACGTGCTGCGCTCTCAACGCGAAGAGTGTCCTTGGAGCGGTTGTATTCTCTTAAACCAGCGTTTTGTAGAGTTGCGTGAGATCGGATCCAAAAGAGTTAGCTGCCAGCCTCACTTCGTATAACATTAAAATTTGTTGATATCGCATTTTTAAGGCGAAAGCCTTTAATGTCTCATGCTCACGTCCTTCCGGCCGTCCTGGTCTGTCCGTCCGTCCGTGTCCATCCGTCCGTCTGTGTGTCCGTCTGTCCGACCGTGTCTGTCCGTCCGTCCATCCACCCGTCTCCGTCCGTCCCTCCGTCCATGTGTCCGTCCACCGTGTCCGTCCGTGCCCCTCCGTCCGTGTGTCCGTCCGTCCATCCGTGTCCGTCCGAACAAAAAATAAAAAAAATTCCCCATCTTCCGCTAAAGGGAACCATGTGTGGATGCGAAGCAGCGGGGAGATAATTAGCTTGAGCGGGAGGAACGTCGCCGCTCTCATTTCGCGGCGGTGGTCCGGGCGCTCATCGCGGCGCTGCACAGGAGAGAGAATGAGGCGCGCGCGCTCCGTCATTTTCATACCGCGGAACTACCGTGGCGCCCCCCAGCGGAGTATGCAGCTGTCACACCACCTGTCGTGCCCGCCGCTGCGTAGAGGATTCCTAGAGGAAAGAACGGGGGGGGATCGTAGGAGAGGAGAGAGGGAGGGGACGTGCATGCGCTGTGGGGGGTGTGGGACGCGGGAGCAGCTCCGTAGAGTAGATGATTCCTAGAGGAGAGAGGGGGGAGAGGACGCGGATGCGCTGTGGGAATGTGGGACGTGGGCGCCGCTCCGTAGAGTAGATGATTCCTAGAGTAGAGGAAGGGGGGTGAGCGTAGGAGAGCATACGGGAAGGGACGCGCTGTGGGACGCGGGGGGCCGCTCCGTAGAGTAGAAGATTCCTAGAGGAGAGAAATGGCGTGAGCGTAGGAGAGAGAGGGGGAGGGGACGCGCATGCGCTGTGGTTTTGTGGGACGCGGGAAGGACTAAGCCCCCTCCAAGCACATGCAAGCAAGATTAAGGAATGGGGTCAACCTGGGCGACAGACACCGCCTGCCTAGCCATTGCTAAGCAGCCTCTCTGTGCTCTCGGCCATGACTCAAGGAATGGGGTCAACCTGGGCGACAGACACCACCTGCCTAGCCATTGCTAGCAGCCTCTCTGTGCTCTCGGCCATGACTCTGGTGACTGTAGTAGTGGTTGACGGCCTTCATATTACTACAGTGTTCTGATTCACATAATGGGTGCTTCCCTACTTCATGAAAGTGGCCGGACGCGGGACGCGGGAGGGATGGACAGAGCCCCGAGCATAAGATGCTTCGCATCTAAAAAATTCCCCATCTCCCGCTAAAGGGAACCATGTGTGGATGCGAAGCAGCGGGGAGATAATTAGCTTGAGCGGGAGGAACGTCGCCGCTCTCATTTCACGGCAGCGGTCCGGGCGCTCATCGCGGCGCTGCACAGGAGAGAGAATGAGGCGCGCGCGCTCCGTCATTTTCATACCGCGGAACTACCGTGGCACCCCCAGCGGAGTATACAGCTGTCACACCACCTGTCGTGCGCGCCGCTCCGTACAGGATTCCTAGAGGAAAGGACGGGGGGGGGGGACCGTAGGAGAGGAGAGGGAGGGGACGTGCATGCGTTGTGGGGGTGTGGGACGCGGGAGCCGCTCCGTAGAGTAGAGGATTCCTAGAGGAGAGGGGGGGGAAAGGACGCGCATGCGCTGTGGGGAATGTGGGACGCCGGGAGCCGCTCCATAGTGTGAGGATTCCTAGAGGAGCGAGGGGGAGAGGACGCGCATGCGCTATGTGGGACGCCGGAGCCGCTCCGTAGAGTAGATGATTCCTAGAGGAGAGAAAGGGGGTGAGCGTAGGAGAGGATAGGGGAGGGGACGCGCATGCGCTGTGGGGGGGTGTGGGACGCGGGCGCCGCTCCGTAGAGTAGAGGATTCCTAGAGGAGAGAAAGGGGGGTGAGCGTAGGAGAGAGAGGGGAGGGGACGCGCATGCGTTGTGGGATGCGGGATAGGAGGGACGGACTAAGCCCCCCTCCAAACACATGCAAGCAAGATCAAGAAATGGGGTCAACCTGGGCGACAGACACCACCTGCCTAGCCATTGCTAAGCAGCCTCTCTGTGCTCTCGGCCATGACTCAAGGAATGGGGTCAACCTGAGCGACAGACACCACCGGCCTAGCCATTACTAAGCAGCCTCTCTGTGCTCTTGGCCATGACTCTGATGATTGTAGTAGGGCTGACGGCTTTCATATTACTACAGTGTGCTGGTTCGCATAATGGGTGCTTCCCCTACTTCATGAAAGTGGCCGGACGCGGGACACGGGACGCGGGAGGGACGGACAGAGCCCCGAGCATAAGATGCTTCGCATCTAAAAAATTCCCCATCTCCCGCTAAAGGGAACCATGTGTGGATGCGAAGCAGCGGGGAGATAATTACCTTGAGCGGGAGGAACGTCGCCGCTCTCATTTCACGGCAGCGGTCCGGGCGCTCATCGCGGCGCTGAACAGGAGAGAGAATGAGGCGCGCGCGCTCCGTCATTTTCATACCGCGGAACTACCGTGGCGCCCCCCAGCGGAGTATGCAGCTGTCACACCACCTGTCGTGCGCGCCTATCCGTAGAGGATTCTTAGAGGAGAGGACGGGGGGGGGGACCGTAGGACAGGAGAGAGAGGGGGAGGAGACGTGCATGCGCTGTGGGGGTGTGGGACGCGGGAGCCGCTCCGTAGAGTAGAGGATTCCTAGAGGTGAGAGGGGGAGAGGACGCGCATGCGTTGTGGGGATGTGGGACGCGGGCGCCGCTCCGTAGAGTAGATGATTCCGAGAGTAGAGGAAGGGGGTGACGTAGGATAGCATAGGGGAGGGGACGCGCATGCGCTGTAGGGGGGTGTGGGACGCGGTGGCCGCTCCGTAGAGGATTCCTAATGGAGAGAAAGGGGGGTGAGCGTAGGAGAGAGAGGGGGGAGGGGACGCGCATGCGTTGTGGGATGCGGGATAGGAGGGACGGACTAAGCCCCCCTCTAAACACATGCAAGCAAGATCAAGAAATGGGGTCAACCTGGGCGACAGACACCACCTGCCTAGCCATTGCTAAGCAGCCTCTCTGTGCTCTCGGCCATGACTCAAGGAATTGGGTCAACCTGAGCGACAGACACCACCTGCCTAGCCATTGCAAAGCAGCCTCTCTGTGCTCTCGGCCATGACTCTGATGACTGTGGTAGAATTGGCGGCCTTTATATTACTACAGCGTTCTGGTTCGCATAATGGGTGCTTCCCTACTTCATGAAAGTGGCCGGACGCGGGACACGGGACGGGGACGCGGGAGGGACGTACATAGCCCCGAGCATAAGATGCTTCGCATCTAAAAGACATGGCATAGTCAGTCGAATGGCCACAAGCTTTCGCCGAACACACTTTGGTATGTACAAAGTTTCCTTGAATTTTTCCTTCACCTTTGCGGTGAAGCTGACTTTGTAGATGCGAAGCATCATATCCTCGGGGCTATGTCCGTCCCTCCCGCGTCGCTCCCGCGTCCGGCGTCCCGCGTCCGGCCACTTTCATGAAGTAGGGAAGCACCCATTATGCGAACCAGAACACTGTAGTGATATGCAGGCCGTCAACCACTACCACAGTCATCAGAGTCATGGCCGAGAGCACAGAGAGGCTGCTAAGCAATGGCTAGGCAGGTGGTGTCTGTCGCCCAGGTTGACCCCATTCCTTGATCTTGCTTGCATGTGTTTGCAGGGGGCTTAGTCCGTCCCTTCTTCCCGCGTCCCACACGCGCGTCCCACACCACCACAGCACATGCACGTCCCCTCCTCCTCTCTCTCCTACGCTCACCGCCTTTCTCTCCTCTAGGAATCCTCTACTCTACGGAGCGGCTCCCTGTGTACCACACCCCCCCCACAGGGCATGCGCGTCCTCTCCCCCTCTCTCCTCTAGGAATACTCTATTCTACGGAGCGGCTCCGGCGTCCCACATCCACACAGCGCATGCGCCGCTCCGTAGAGTAGATGAAGGGGGGTGAGCGTAGGAGAGCACAGGGGAGGGGACGCGCATGCACTGTGGGGGGGGTGTGGGACGCTCCGTAGAGTAGACGATTCGTAGAGGATAGAAAGGGGGTGATCTTAGGAGAGAGAGGGGGGAGGGGACGGGCATGCGCTGTGGTGGTGTGGGACGCGGGAAGGAGGGACGGACTAAGCCCCCTCCGAACACATGCAAGCAAGATTAAGGAATGGGGTCAACCTGGGCTACAGACACTACCTGCCTAGCCATTGCTAAGCAGCCTCTCTGTGCTCTCGGACATGACTCAAGGAATGAGGTCAACCTGGGCGACAGACACCACCTGCCTAGCCATTGCTGTCATTGTTGTCAGGGCTACTCCCGGCCACTGTCATGAAGTAGGGAAGCACCCATTATGCGAACCAGTACCCTGTAGTAATATGAAGGCCGTCAACCCTAACACAGTCGTCAGAGTCATGGCCGAGAGCACAGAGAGGCTGCTTAGCAATGGCTAGGCAGGTGGTGTCTGTCGCCCAGGTTGACCTCATTCCTTGAGTCATGTCCGAGAGCACAGAGAGGCTGCTTAGCAATGGCTAGGCAGGTAGTGTCTGTAGCCCAGGTTGACCCCATTCCTTAATCTTGCTTGCATGTGTTCGGGTGTACTTTTGGGATGTACTTTTGGGATGTTTTGCAGAGAACTCTGAAAAAAGAGTTTCCACTGCATCCACTAGGAATCAGGTTTTTACAGATAGAAAACGAGGACGGGATACCTTTTGACCTAATTATGCTTCTTGGCCTCCACTATTTATGGCGGGCAAGAATGGGCCGGATTTTACTGCGACCCTGACAGGCGACCTGCACGTGTGCTCTTTCGCGAGAGCATTGTTCAGTACATAGATGTGCTCAAACAACAGGACTATGTTCCCGACTGGCTGGCCAGGGTTGAACCCCTGGCATACCTTAAAGGACCCCTGACACCAAATTTGGAAACTCGAGGTGCTTGTGTCGTTTGAGACTCTTGCATGCGGGGGGCACTTCTCACCGATTATTAGGGGCGAGCGTTGCCTATAAGATATTTTAATTTGGTTTTAAAGTAAAGGTCAGTGCTCATCCGAGTATTCTGGTAAAATCGACATTTTCCGTGGTTTTACGTAGACAGAGGCTCCCCTCGTGACGTTGCAGAGGATCGGAGAACATTTTCGGGGTGCGCACAATACCCCGACTGGCACCCGGCGAGGACTATTGTTCGTCACCCCTCTCGCTCTGTTGTCGGGCTGCTGTCAAGGTGGTTTTCGCTGCTTACGCCAGGAATGCTTTTCTTTTTCCTGAGGGGGGACACGCTGAACGCACCCACATCGCTTTATTCTTCACCGCCCTCGGGTCACCCTATTTGCAAAACGGCACGTTCAGCGTCACCGAAGCTTGAGCGCATGTAATCTCAGGCGCTGCCCCGCTGTGGGGCGCTAGTTTCTTATGGTATTTAGGCGGGCGTTTCGAACTGAAGCAAAATCGTCCGGGATTAACGACGCTAGCATTAATTATACGATGCGTTAGAGCATTTACGATTCAATTTCGGCATTATCAGACGCAAAGCTACAAATTACTGTAAAAAAGTCGCAAACAAAACTTTTGCTGTCAGGGGTCCTTTAAGGAATTTTAAGAAAAGCCAGTCCTTTTCTTCATTTTTAGTTTCTTATCTTGACATTGTCTCAGTTATGTGTTTATTATTCTAAATGGTGGCTGTTGATGTACATGCGACGTTAATGAACCGGTAATAAAGAAAAAAAAGAATCGTGGCTGCGTGGTAGAACACCTGCTTGCCACGCAGACGACCCGGGTTCGATCCTCATTCGGACCCGGAAATTTTTATTATTTATTTTATTTGCATCTTTCTCGATTTTTCGGTCACGGACAAGATGATTTTTCGCTCACTACCAACGACGCCGACACCAACGCCGACGCCGGAATTTCTGCGAAACGAGCTCTTTAACGCTATCGCGTTAACACCTATGACAGAATGGGAATCGAACCGGGCCCTCTGCGTGGCAGCTCAGCGCTGTACCACTGAGCTACGCCGGTGCTTGAAACCAGGAGCGTAGCCAGAAAATTTTTTCGGGGAAGGGGGGGGGGGGGGTTCAACCATACTTTATGTGTGTTCGTGCGTGCGTTTGTATGTGTCCGTGTATATCATCATCATCATCATCAGCCTGCCTACGCCCACTGCAGGGCAAAGGCCTCTCCCATGTTTCGCCAATCAACCCGGTCCTGTGCTTTCTGCTGCCACGTTATACCTGCAAACTTCTTAATCTCATCTACCCACCTAATTTTCTGTCTCCCCCCTCGCGTTTGCCATCTCTTGGAATCCAGTCAGTTACCATTAATGACCAGCGGTTATCCTGCCGACGTGCCACGTGCCCGGCCCATATCCATTTCTTCTTCTTGATTTCAACTATGATATCCTTAACCCCGGCCGTTTGTTCCCTGACCCACTCTGCTCTCTTCCTGTCTCTTAAGGTTACGCCTATCATTTTCCTTTCCATCGCTCGCTGCGTCGTCCTCAGTTTAAGTTGAACCCTCTTTGTAAGTCTCCAGGTTTCTGCTCCGTAGGTAAGTACCGGTAAGATGCAGCTGTTATATACCTTCCTCTTGAGGGATAGTGGTAGACTACCATTCATGATTTGATAATGCTTGCCGGATGAGCCCCATCCCATCCTTATTCTTCTAGTTATTTCACTCTCATGGTTCGGCTCCGCGGTTACTACCTGTCCTAAGTAGACGTACTCCTTTACAACTTCCAGTGTCTCGCCACCTATCGCAAAGCGCTGTTCGCTGCCAAGATTGTTCCACATTACTTTAGTTTTATGCATATTAATTTTCAGACCTACTCTTCTACTTTCCGTATCCAGTTCAGTAATCATAAGCTGTAATTCGTCTCCCGTGTTACTCATCAATGCAATGTCATCAGCGAATCGCAGGTTACTGAGATACTCTCCATTAACTCTTATCCCTAACTCTTCCCAATCTAGGGCCCTGAAAACCTCCTGTAAACACGCGGTGAATAGCATTGGAGAGATCGAAGCTATGAAGACAAAACTGTGCATAGGCAAAAAATCAGATGTATGCATTAAGGGACAAGGAAGGCAAGGTCACAACCAATATGGATAGAATAGTTGAGGTAGCGGAAGAGTTCTACAGAGATCTGTACAGCAGCCGAGACAGTCAGGATGATAACGTAAGAAGCAATAATAGCCCAGAGGAATCTGACATCCCACCAGTATTGACAGGAGAAGTAAAGAAAGCCCTAAAGGGAATGCAAAGGGGCAAAGCCGCTGGTGAGGATCAGGTAACATCAGACCTGTGGAGAGATTATGTTAGAAAAACTGGCCACCCTGTATACGATGTAACTTAGAAGAGCGGACTGTTGGGCGAGTTGGTGATACATTACGAGGAAACTGCGCGAAAAAAACGTGCGCCTGAAAAAATGCGCCTGTGCTGTTGTTTCTTCCTTTGTCCACGTTTTTTTTCGCGCAGTTTCCTCGTAAAGTCCTGTATACGAAGTGTCTCTCGACAGGGAGGATACCAGATTCTTGGAAGAATGCCAACATCATCTTGATCCATAAGAAAGGGGACGTCAAGGACCTGAAAAATTACAGGCCCATCAGCTTACTGTCCGTTGTCTACAAGCTATTTACAAAAGTAATTGCTAACAGAATTAATACGACATTAGAGTTCAATCAACCAAAGGACCAGGCAGGATTTCGTACAGGCTTCTCAACAACAGACCATATTCATACTATCAATCAGGTGATAGAGAAATACGCGGAATACAACCAACCCCTATACATAGCCTTCATAGATTACGAGAAGGCATTTGATTCGGTGGAGACATCAGCAGTCATGCAGGCACTGCGGAATCAGGGCCTCGACGAAGCCTATATAAATATAATGGAAGAAATCTACAGCGGATCCACAGCCACTATAGTCCTCCATAAAGAAAGCGACAGAATCCCAATAAAGAAGGGCGTACGGCAGGGAGACACGATCTCCGTGTATATATACCCAAGCAAAATTGAAAAAATTTCGGGGGGGGGGGGGGGAGGGGGGGGTTCAACCCCCCCCCCCCCCCTGGCTACGCCACTGCTTGAAACTGCTTTGCAAACAGACCCTATGCAGGCTTCATGTCGGGTAAGGAATCGCGTTAACATGTGTTGTAAAGCGTTTTAGAACAGTAAAGTAACAGCCAGCGGCGGATCCAAGGGGGGGGGGGCGATTGGGCAATAGTCCCCCCCCCCCCCCCCCAAAGCCACCGACCCCGCCACCTCCTCCGGCACCTTCTCGACAGCAATTTTTCGGCACATGGAATTTTTTAGGCTACTGCGGCGAGCTTGGTTGTCAGCTGTTGTGAACGAACCTACATCCCCCGAAAAGGAGGATAACGACGTGCACATACGTGCACAGCTGTGCAGGTGCCCTCCGAGGCGGCCGCGTGAACCACGCCGAACGCGCTTTCCCATGCATTTCTTCCACCTGCCGGTGCGACCAGAGCCGTGCGACGTACCAGGTTTTCTCTGCCTTGGGATCTCCGTGGAAAACAGCTCGTTTCGGAGGAAAAAAGGGGGGAGCGAGGACAACTAGGCCGGCGCGAGGGCATTGCCTGCTGCCCCGGCGCCGATTGGAATGTGTCGTACCAGGTCTACATTCATCCTTTCCGTCTTGCAATCGGCCACGACCAATGGAGGAGGAAAAGGCTCGGCGTCGTCAGTCGAGATTTGAAGATGCCTCTGTAATCATCTTACTCACTGTCCATATTTGTAAATACAGCTGTTGAAAGAAAAAGGTTGTCCTGAATGTCGACGCTCTAAGCTCTCCTAACCGTTCATGGTGGCTTTCGACACCCACGTACCCGGTCCCCCGGTCAACACACCGCAGCGAGAAATGCACCCGTCACTTCTACCTCTGCACGGCGCGAAGCTGCGAACCCCCCCGCTGTTTTGAGAGCGAGCTATTGGCTTCGTACCCGCATTCCATTAGAGACCTTCACACAGAAATGGAATATGTGTTGATCGCCTGCTTGAGCATGCCAACAATGCTACGGACACGCGGGTATTGTGAGGTCCTTTACGGAAGGGGGCATCTTCCGGAAAGTCTTTCATGAGCAGTGAAGTATCTCCCTCCCGGCAATGTTCCTTTAAGGAAAACCAGATCCCGCGTTCCTACAGACAAGCCAGCGGGACCGCGATGGGGGGAGCCGATCTACGTTACAGCTGCGAACCTCACAATGGAGCACGCAGAAGAGACAGCACTACGCTCCTTTATGGACAAGCCGAAAGTATCTGTAAGCTACGTGGATGACTGCTTCTGCGTCATAAAGAAGTTCACGTTGGAGCGAGACGGTACGCTTCCGTTTCTCGATGTTGCAGTCAGACGGCAGGGCGAGCGCATGAACTATGAACTCGGTGTACAGAAAGCGAACGCAAACCGGCGGGTATTTGCATTTCACTTAACCTGTCATCCGACTGCCCACAAAGCTTCCGTGGTTTCGGCGCTCCTTTCAAGTACAAGAACAATCTGCACGTCAGAAGGGGAGAGAAAGAGAGAAGAGGAGAGAATCACCGCCGAGATACTGAAGAATGGGTACACGGAAGCGTTTATCCGCCGGGTGTCACGCCGTGTATCGAGAGTACAACCACCGTACCGCGAAGAGGCACCTGCGAAAGACGGGACTTTACGAAAGACACGCTCCGCGAGCGCCCTCCCTGCCTGGCCACCCCACCGGCAACAATAGAATCGAAGAAGGCATCCCAGCGCATCGTCATCCCATATGTGCCGGGCATCAGTGAATAGCTCTCCAGGATTCTCGGAAAAGCGGGGGGTCACGGTGATTCACAAGCCTGCGTCGACGCTCACCCACTTGCTACCGCGGCCGAAGGATCGGCCATCTAAGGAGCAAGACCAAGGCATAGTCTACAAGGTGCCGTGTTTTGAGTGCACAGCCAGGTACACAGGCGAGAGCAAGTGTTTCCCGGAAAGAATACGCCCCATAATAACGACATCAGGAAAATGGATGTGCAACGCAGCGCTCTTGCAGAGCACTCTGAAAAGCACGACCACAAGATCGACTTTGACGGCGCCTCTGCTCTAGAAACAGAAAGACATCTGGGAAAAAGGCTCTTGCTCGTGTCCTAGCACATTCAGAACACACCTGCAAACGTGAACCGCTCGCTAGGAATAATGCCCTCAGCATACGTTCACGGCCTCCGAAACGTGAAGGAAAGAGAAAGCTGGAGGAGTGGTGAAACGACATGTGGCGATGCTTCCATGACCAACACAGTAGTTTGCTCCCTATTGGGCTGCAGAAATTAGGCGTCTCTTTCTTCTTCTAACCACCACCACCACCACCAGTAGCGTAGCCAGAAATTTTACAGCGAAAGCTGTTATGAGATCACAACAAGGGTCGTTTTTGCGCCGTAGTTGTCCGCCGCCGCCGCCGCCGCCGGTGTCCGTAACCAATATCGCACGAAATAAGAAAAAAACTAACTAAATAAAAAAAAACACCTGTGACAGAATGGGAATCGAACCCGGGTCCTGTGCGTGGCGGCCCAGCACTCTACCACTGAGCTACGCCACTGCTTGAAACTGCGGTGCAAACTGACCCTAGGCAGGCTTCATATCGGGTAAGGAATCGCGTTAACGTGTGTTGTAAAGCGTTTTAGAGCAGTAAAGTAAGAACCAGGCGTCACACAATGCGAATTGCGTAACGAGTGGGGCGTTCAATGCTCCAACCCATTACAAAAGCCTGTAGCATAATTCTTCATCGTCGCCAGCCACAGCATCAACAAAGTGCACATAATGCGTTACAAGTGTGTAGCGGGTACCGCGCCTTTTTCGGAGAATGACGAATAATGGCATAGTGGACGCTTCCCCACTACACAAAAATTAGGATGATTTATGGCGTCGTGGGTACCATGCAGATGTGCTTGTAGGTCGCTCTTCCAGCTTTCGCTGTGACTGTGCTGCGCGTTCAGAGCAGGCCTAGCGGTTTTTTTTTATTGGCCGCTCCATTCCTGTGTTACTGCGTCGTGATGCAGGCGAGATATTTCAAAGCACCAGATGTCATTCTTGCCCGCTCCTGCACTCGCAAATAAATAGAAATGACACGAAGCTTCTGACACAGATCTTGATGTGGACCTTGTACTTCCGTAAATGGTTCGAGACCCTCACTGATACAAGGACCGGAGAAGTGTTGGTGGAGAACTGTTCGGCTAACTGTCTCGTTACCAGCGACCCATGTCTAGAACACAGCGACGCCGTCGTCTTCCATGTGCGGAATATGAAGATCACGCAGCTCCTGTCGAAGCGCTTCACCTGGCAGAGATGGGTCTTCTGTATGATGGAGTCACCATTTACTTCGACTACGTACATGTACGGCATGTTTAACTGGACCATGAAGTACAGGAGGTACTCGGACGTTTACCTCCCGTACGCTAGTCCGCCGTGGTGGAGCAGTGGTTAGGGCGCTCCGCTGCTGACCCTGAAGGCCGCGGGTTCGATCCCGGCCGTGGCGGTCGCATTTCGATGGAGGCGAAATGGTAGAGGCCCGTGTGCTGTGCGATGTCAGCGCACGTTAAAGAACACCAGGTGGTCGAAATTCCCGGAGCCCTCCACTACGGCGTCTCTCATAATCATATCGTGGTTTTGGGACGTAAAACCCCAGATATTATTATTATTATCCCGTACGCTATGATAGTACTCCGCCACTTCAGCGCCACCTTCCGCTAGAGAGACTTGAAAACCCTCTGGGAGTCCAAGAACAAGACTGCCGCACGGATGGCCAGTAACTGCTTTGCGGACAAAACACCTTGCGGGGCTAGTTGGTGATACTTTCTTACTTAAAATATTGCATCGCTACATTTGACGAGTACAAGAAGAGAAGTAAGTGACAGGACGGGCGCTGACCCCAACTATTTTTGCTGAAACAACACGCATTGCATTTTATAGCAATAAAAGGCAACGAACGCATGCGCATTCATGAAGGAACAGTGGACAGGGTGGGATTCGTGCAAGCTATCACTTTTTGTTTAGTACCTCAAATTCACTAGCATGCAATGATACAGATGTGGTGCTGACGCACGTGTCGCCTTTCTGTGTGATGAAATACGCTTCTGATAGTTCGCGAGCTAATGTATCTTTACTTCTGCTTAAGATTTTTATTTTCTCGAGCCGTGGTTCACAGTTTCTGCAAGTGCTGCAATGGGCGGGTATAGGTTCTGGAACGACGCCGGCTGATCGCCTAACGACGGTTCATGTTCCTGCATCAACTAGCGCGCCGCTCTTCCAGCTTTCGCTGTGACTGTGCTGCGCCTTCCGCAGCCAGGCCTGGCAGTTTTCTCACGATAATGGCGGCCGAAAGCCCCGGATGTTGCATTCCGAGAACTGTTCACTTACCATCTTTACTCCCGAAAAGCCATGGATGAAACGCAAGCCATTGTGAGAAGCACGTAAATACTTCTTTTTTTCATTTTTGCATGAGTTTAAAGGCCAACTCCGGTGATTTTTCGAGGTCAATGGATCTCAATGAAATTCGCTGGGTAGGTTCCTTTGCACATTTCCGTCAATTATGCCAAATTTCAAGCTTGAGAGATGCGCTGATTATTTGCAAGTGAATTATCTGCAAACGCCCACCCGGCTTCCCACAATTATTGGCAACATTGCGTGTGTGACGCGTTGGTTTGCCGGTCGGCGGAAGTGACGCAGCCGATGGGTTCGCTAAGTTTGGCCGCTAAAGAGTATATTGTGCTGGCCACAAGGCGACGGTGTTTGGCCGCGGCGCTTCGCTGGTTTGGCGCGCGATTTTCCGTTCTCTGTGGCGGAGCGTGCGATATTCCGCGCCGGCGGGACCAGCATGCCTTTCGCGACTTCCGGTTCGTAACAAGCTACTACGTCATACGTAAATACTAAACTCGGTTGGGTTTCGGTATTGCGCCTTTTTGCTTATCAAAAATTATTTTCGAATTTGCTGAGCATTTCAGCTATCGGGCGCATGACAAGAGTGTCTCAGGAACATAAAAGCACCATTACCCTGACACGGTCAAAAAATCGCCGGAGTTGTCCTTTGGACTCGACCGATGCGGGGTGGGGAGGGTGGAGGCGACTGAGGTGAAACTTCACCCGCAACCCCTCACGGGGAATCCTGCACACGCCTGTTCATGGACACAACCGAGTGAAGCTAACAGATAATTAGATCAAGGGAAACATTCATTTCGTGATTTGTGCATTGTTATCTCAAGTGAAGTGTGAGATTAAGGGAAAGCGAACTAAAGTGGACGAAAAAAGCTCGCTGTCAGGGGGGGACTGAACCCACTGCCTTGGCATCACTGATGCCAAGGCTCGCCAAGGCTGTGGGTTATGTGGACTGTGGGTTAAGGCTGTGGGTTATATATATAGCTCTTTATATAATTTGCGACGATAGAGGCTTTTCATTATGACATGTCAATAATATTATAAGCTGTGTTCCACTGTGTTCTTGTGTGTTTCATGTATCCAAACCGAATATTAATTTTCTGTTTCTTGCTTGCTAGGTCACATTTCTCCTGTTCTTTACTTGCATGACCACTCAGGAATTACACAGCAGCTATGGCCTCCTCGGTCCCCGTGACCCCTTTGAGGCCATTTGTTCGAACAAGCGCAACTAATTCTGAAGCAAATTATTTTTTACCTTCAACGCGAATTTCTCGCGTGGAGAGTATTACTCTGCTTAAGCTCAACGACATGGCGCTTCATGTGCATCTATGACGCACGGTGGGTTCGAAAATGGCGCTTCCCAGCAAACGTCAACTTCTTCGTCCTCGCGGTGAGTAATTAGCTTTTTCTGGAGGTTCTTGTGGTTTCTTTTTTACCTTTATTGAATATCCTTCAGTAGTGCTGTCACGCCGTGACAGCACTACTCAAGGGTCTCCAATAAAGTTGTGTTCAAATTTTTAGGCGTGACCTACTGCGCTCTCCATTGCGCTTAACCGCTGCTTAAATGGCATGTCCCCGATCGGGGTCTGTGGGTTTTAAGACCACGCTGTCACTGACAGGGAATCACCAGACTGAAAAAAAAAATAAATAAAGAACTCCGGCATAAGAACGATGCCAATGTTTCACATTCTGGTGATCCCGAGTTTATTGGCAATGATGCTTAAAACGGCAGCCACGCAGGGTGTGAAAGGGAGGGCAGCAATGCCGTACAAGATGTCTTAATTTCGCCCGGAACAAGGGCTCCGATGAAGGGGAGGAGGAGAGGGTTCCTATTTTTAATATGTTTTAGCAATGAAATATGCGATATAAAGCGCAAAGACAAGTCTGTCTCGGTTCCATCAACCGCATTGGACCGGAAGGTTCTAGCGACAGGTGGTCGAACGACGGAAAGAAGAAGGTGAACTTGCTATAGGGAACCAGCGCTGGAGTTTTGGCGGTGCGGGCAGCGCCGCCCTGGTGGTCAAAGCGCGCACCTCTCAGCCGCTCCCGCAGACGAGAGCGGCCACTGGTAGAGGCGGTGCGGGCGCGCATCGCCGAAACAAAACCACATGGCGCTGGCGGTACTGTTGCGTATTCAAGTGCCACAATATGTAGAAATGAGCGAGGACGTATCCGTCTACATTTTTCCTTTTAAATCATATGAATAAAAACGACGGCGGCGTTGCATCCAAGCGGACGGGCGAGCAGAGTTTGGTCTGCTCTTGCTCTCCTGTCTAGTGGCGTCGGGCTGGTTTCTAAACCGAATTGTTCGTGTCCACTAGATTTATACGACAGTCAAGACGGCCACCAGTCGAAACCAGGGCCAAACAGCAGAATTTAACCGGCAGTTTGTCCAAAATAAAACTAGCATATTATGCAGCATGTGGCATATCTAACAATTTTTTTTTATCGGACCACCACCACCAACCTCCTTCTGATGCCTCCGCGTAATCTTGAAGGATACGGCGGGCAGGTAGTCTAAATTATTTGCAAACAGTTTCGTATAGAAGGAAAGCTGCCTTGTCTACGAGTTGTTTGCGGGGGCACATTCGCCCAAGCCGCTGAACTATAGCTGCTATAAAAAATACGCACGCGATGGATACTCGATGTTGTGATGCCTCCGTTTAACTTAATTTGTGCTACAGACATGGATCTTGTTACGAATAAAGCAGCGGTTTACTCGAGGCTTAGCTTTCTGGAGTCAGCCGATGCGGAAAGCTTCTATCTGCATTGGATGCCGTGCCGAAGTGACATCGGAATTTATGCCTCGTTAGAGAATTGTCAAATGTCTTGGATTTTTACCTATGAAGGGAATAAAAGTAAATTTAAGGGCTCGTTTTTTTCTTTGTTAAACACAATATTAATTAGAACTAACAGACATTGGATTCTTACTTGTTTAATACGCGTCACCTAGTGTTTTAGTTTTTCCGCTTGCCTGTGTCTCCTTAGAATAAAGGGGTTTGATCAACATCGATAATTGCTAGGGTTTTACGTGCCAGACAAGGTATGATTATGAGGAACGCCGTAGTGTGGGTACCAGGATCAATTTTGACCGCTTGGGGTTCTTTAATGTGCACATAAATCTAGGTACACGCGTGTTCTTTGTATTTCGCCCCCATCGAAATGCCACCGCCGTGGCCGGAAATCTAGACCACGGCCTCGAGTATAGCAGCGTGACACCATACGTGCTATACTACCACGGTGGTTTGCTTCATCAACGTCCGCGTGTACACATACCGCGCATTGGGAATACATACCACGCCAGAAAAAAAAATTGACGGCGCTACTCCTTGTCTCTATTTTTCTTACTGCAGAAGTGGGCCCCGGGATATCGACGCAGCACGTACTTATCAATAGAGGCGTGCAGCCTGCACTAGCCTGACACGAGTCCCATCGAGAAGCCAGAAAATGTTGACGAGGGAATCGCAATCACGGCACAGCACTGTCTCTTCGACGCCATAAGCATATAGGCGCAGTCCGCTTTGCTGAGCTTCTCTCCGTTTTCCAGTGATTTGCAGTGAGTTACCTTCGGAGAGTGCAGTATTACTGGCGGAACAGCTGCTCGTGCTAAAATCAAGCCGGGGAACGGCGCACGCACGTACTCGCCGCGGTACACTGCGGCCGGCCGTCTGGGCGCGAGCGGCTGAGTTGTGTCGCGACTCGCCGCCAGGGGCCCTTTTTCGGCGCGCCACCTATACAGCGCTGGTCTCCTATAGTCGCGTACAACTTTAGAAGGCAGCGGCATTTTCCCCTTAAACGAGTACTGACACGAATTTGAGGCACTCCAAAAGGGACATCTTCCGTTTCCATGGTGCGCACAGTCATCGCTCTCCACACACCGGAGCCAGACAACACGTACAAAATATTCTACTTTGATTTCAAAGTTCGTCGCCCAGCATCTACAAGCTAGCCCCACTGCAATGGACATTATCACGACAAGTCAACACAGTTCACTGGGTTTGCGAAATTTGCGTCCTGCACGCAGCCTAAATCGCAGAAATCACTGTCAGAGTCTCTGGACGTCAATTCACTCATCGTTGTTTACGTGAACCACGTGCGGCTGACAGCAAACAGGCAGCTGTTACTAGTATGTCGCGAGTTGCAGTCTCCCCGTGACGTCAGACCTGTCTTGATACGTCACTGCGAAGCCACCCTCGCGATGCCGAAACCAAAATTGCTGTTTTAAGGTAGCGCTATTAAAAATATATTCGATGCATTCCCAAGCGCCACGACACTCTTTTTAGGGTTCTCGACACCCGCTTTTTTATTTAGAGCAACAACCTCACAGTATTTAAAATTCGTGTCAGTACTCCACCAATAGGCGCGCACTTCAGGTGACGTCATGAGCCGGACGGCCGGTGACCCCGCCGACGGAGAACACGCTGCCATCGTTGCTGCGAATGACCGATCGTTGGCAGGACGTTTTTTTCTTTTTTAAAGCTTTTCTTTTTCTTTTTTTTTTTGAGCGGGACTATTTCTTTAGTCGCGGAGGCAATTAGCTGCTGCGCTTCGGTCATCTGGGCGGGGCCTCTCCTGTCTTCTAAAGTTGTACCCGACTATAGACACGGTTCCTAAGTGCTTCGAGTTAATAGCCGGGATCGATTTAATCGGCTGCTATGTGTCCTGCTACTGCGTGTTATTGCTCACAAGAAAGTAGACTGTCCGCACGTTCGCACAATTTTTGTATATTGCACGTTGTAAGCGGTGGATTAATTGTAAGAGCAAGCAATGGTCTCGAAAACTCCTACTTGAACTGAACTCTAAGTTCAAAACGAACACTGCAACATCCTTAATTCAAGCGTCCGCCGCTGTGTCCAACGGATAACGCAAAAGAGAAGAAAGCGAAGAAGAAAGTGAGAGAGAAGAAATATTGATTTGCCGACATAGGCGCAAGATTACTCTCTAACCACCCGACAACGCGAGATATGACATGCCAGGACATTTCCCCGAACATCCCTAAGCTTGGATGAAATAGTAAGTGCAGAAAAACAGGGTGTGGAGGTAAGTCTAGAGTGATTCCGCAAAACTTTGTGCTTTCTTTTTGCCTCCAGAAGAGAAACTGCTTTGTGTATCCACCTATTAAAGCCCAGAGGCTGCGTTCGGGGACAGCCAAGTTTTGCCAGTTCTTTTTTTTTTTTTTTTTTAGGGGCGAAGCTCCTTATCCCGTGGGTCGTGCGTCCCATGTTTGTAGTAGTAGTAGCCACCTGCTGATGACGATGACGATCGCGATGCCATACAACACGTCAGCGTGTTGTATGGCAGCGTGCCATACAACACGCCAGCGTGCCATACAACACGTCAGCGTGCCATACAAAACATCAGCGTCATAACGATGTCGCTGATGACGATGACGATCGCGATGCCATCACATGGAATGTACCCACTATGCGTCATAACGATGACGCTGATGACGATGACGATCGCGATGCCATACAACACATGGCATCGCGATATGGTCTCACATGCATATCGTTTGACCACATGCAACCAACCACCATCACGTCTTTGATGATGTACCTCCGGAGCTTCGCCCACTCATCATCATTCACTCCGCGGATATGCTGTGATTTTTTTTCATTGTTCATCCGAAATAAATTTTTTCCCGTTTTCTTGTATACGCTCAAGAGCAAAATAAAGGAGTATGAAATAAACTGACCTGAAAGTTTCTTCTTGGGACTAAAGAGGTTAAGTATGTGTAAAGCGGAACCGCGTTTGCGTACGTCTACGGTTTTACCCGTAAATAATTTTATGGGACGCCTATGTCAAGTTAACCGACGCTTTTATTCGCTTTTGCGGCCTGCAGGTCCCAGCCTTTTTAGCCCGGGAGCCTTCAGACAATCGGTCCCCTGTCATGATCCCTGTTCGGCAGAAGAGTTTAGTCTTCCTGTTGGCAGCACCGGTTCCCGTGTTTTACGCCGTGACGCATTCGTGATATCATAGGACGCCAGAGGTCATGGGTCACGGATGCCCTCTCGTTAACACGCCAAGCAACAGCAACGCCACAAATGTCTTGCCACGGATCCTGATGTGGAAATATTTTTTTTGTAAGTATTTTCGTGCATGAAACGTGACACATGTGGCGTGCAGGGCGCAAAAATTCGCCCCCCCCCCCCCCCCCTCCGTTTAGTGGGTGCATGCTATAGAAATAGACCGTGATCATCATCATGCTGCAATGTCGAACGAGAAGCTGGCACTCTGCGTTCTTCGGACCACGCTCTCCTGCATTTCAAGTGGTCACCACCACTGCATCCGGTTACCTTGCGGTGCGGCGCATCCTGACACACATGGATCGGATGATTCAGAAGGTATTGTTTATCTGGTTTTAAATGCGAAGCATTCCTTGGCGAACCATTCCCGTCATTGCTGTCCCGTCACTGCTTAGAGCGCGGGGTTACGGCCACGCAGGTTGTTCACGATAATGGCGGCCGAAGGCCCCTGATGTTGCATTTTAAGAACTGTTTACTTACCATGTTTACTCCCGAAAAGCCAAGAACCAAAGGCAGTCCATTGTGAGAAGCACGTCGTCACTTCATTTCTTGCACCCGTTGTTAAAGGGCCCCTAAGCCACACCGAGTTCAAAGGCGAGACAGTAGTTTCTTTCTCGCCTTCACTACCCTTCCTACAAGCACCATCTCCTCCTCGCCACTTATTTCTTCAAAAAACACGTGGAATGTCAGCACTAAGCGTTGAGCCAGTCAGGATTTCGCGCTTTTCGACTACACGCTGCTATCTCTGCTTGCGCAGTCGCAAACGCAGGAAATGAATTTAAATCAGTTTATCGCGGACGATATCCATGAGAGACAAGGCAGAACGGGCAAGCGACTGCTTGGCAAAGCAGAGTACGATTAACTCACAACAGATATCTCTCGTATATCGACCAATTGAGAGCTTATTTCATCCTGACGTCACATTAACAAACTCCTGACGTCACGAATTGTGCCGCGAAGACGGTAAAATGCCGGGAGATAATAAAGCGCTCGTTTTTCGTATTTTCAGAGGTTGTTTAGGGGCCCTTTAAGCATGTTGACCTTTGGACTCGACCGATGAGGGGTGGGGAGGCGGCTGTGGCGTCTGGACACGCCGGTGACTGCTCCGCCCACTGGGGCTATAAAAGATGGACGCACTATAATTTGGGGGGCTTCTTGGTTTGGGGCTTGAACGCTCGTCTGATGTGTTCTTTCTCTTGCGCGTCTGCCCCGACACGGTGGCATTAACGCGACAGCGGCTGAGATGAAACTTTACCCGCACCCCTCATGCGGAATCCTGCATACGGCTGTGCTCATGGACACAACCGAGGGGAGTTTACAGATAATTAGATCAAGGGAAACATTCATTTTGTGATTTTGGATTGTTATCCCAAGTGAAGCGTGAGAGCAAGGGAAAACGAATTAAAGCGGACAAAATAAGCTCGCTGGGGGGGGGGGGGGGACGAACCCATTGCCTTGGCATCACTGATGCCAAGGCTGTGGGTTAAGGCGGTGGGTTTTATTATAATTTGCGACAATAGAGGCTTTTCATGATGACATGTCAATATTATCATGAGTTGTTTGCTTTCACTACCTCTTTCGCCTTATGTCCACTGCGTTCTTGTATGTTTCATGTATCCAAAACAAATATTAAAGGGGTACTGACACAAAATTTCGCGGTCGAGACAGCCTGCGGGTTCGATTCCCGTGAACATGTGTACATCATCTGCAAAATATCAACAGCGAATATAGCTTGGAAGGTATTTTAAATTAATTTTGAAGTTTGCGTGAGCGATCGACTCCCTCGAGCTACTGACACCATCAGAGGTGACCCTCGGTGACCCCCCCCTACTTCCCTCAAGTGACCACGCTGCAACAAGTTATGATGACGTCATAGCGGCCATTTTCTTTTGCCGCGTTTGTTCCAGCATTCTATACTTCTCGGCGGCTGGTCGCGCGTCCGTGGCCGCGGCGCACGCGTTGAAAGTTTTGTGTTTAGCGACACTGCTGTCCCGTTTCCTATTCGAAAGGACTTCTTGATGCACACCGAGCGGAAGTGCGTCACAGTTCTGTGTGCTGACGTGATCGAGAGCTGCGCACGCTAGGTGGTGATAGTTGCACCCGGCGGCTTGTCGTTTTTCGAGCTCTCTCAAACCGAAACTGAAACTGGTCGGTAATGAGGAGCCTGTAATTAAATATCTGTCGCGCGCTGCAGCAAGCGAGGTGCCGCGTTATGACTAACAGGACCCCAGCAACACATTGCAGCAAAAAAAACGCGAGGCCAAACTTTTTGTGTCAGTACCCCTTTAATGTTCTGTTTCTTGCTTGATTCGTCACATTTCTCATGTGCCTTACTTTTATGACCACTCAGGAATTACACAGAAGCCATAAGTGTGTGTAAAACAAAAGCGCGTTTGCGTGCGTGGGGCGCCTATGTCAAGTTAACCAACGCTTTTATTCACTTTTGCTGCTTGCAGGTTCGAGCTTGTTTAGCCCAGGAGCCTTCAGACAATCGGTCCCCTGTCACGATCCTTGTTCGGCGGAAGCGCTTAGTCTTCCTCTTGGCAGCACCGTTCCTGTGTTATTACGCCGTGACGCAGTTAAGATATCTAAGGATGCCAGAGGTCGTGGGTCACGGATGCCCACTCGTTAACTCACCAAGCAACAGCAACGCCACAAATGTCTTGCCACGGATCCTGATGTGGACCATATATTTTGGTAACTGGTCCGAGACACTGGACGACACTAGAATCGGCGAGGACTTCGTGGGGAACTGTACAGCCAAGTGTCTCATCACAAACGACCCGTGCCTCATAGAATACAGCGACGCCGTCGTCTTCCATATGCGGAGCATGAATATTATGCAGCTCCCGTCGAAGCGCTTCACCTGGCAGAAGTGGGTCTTCTTCCTGATGGAATCACCGCCGCATACCGGATTCGCCGATTTCAACTTCACGCACGGCATGTTTAACTGGACCATGACGTACAGGAGGGACTCAGATGTGTACGTGCCCTACGGTGGGATCCTACCTCGCTCCACCAACGCTACGCGCGCCAAGAGAGACTTGAAAACACTCTGGAAGTTGAAGAACAAGACTGTCCGTATGGATCGTCAGCAACTGCAACACCTCAGGTGGACGGGAACGCTTCGTCGCCGAATTGAGGAGGTACGTGGACGTCGACATCTATGGCTTCTGCGGCGACCACAAGTGCCCCGGGTCACGTGATGATTCCTGCTACCGTGACTTCGAGCGGACTTATTTCTTCACACTTGCTTTCGAGAACTCCATATGTGACGATTACGTGACCGAGAAGTTTTTCAGCGCACTCGGGTACGACATCGTACCAGTGGTTTTCGGTGGCGCAAATTACAGCGACGTAGCGCCGCCTGATTCCTACATTGACGCCCTTTCGTTCGAATCGCCCAAGCATCTGGCCGAGTATCTCGTAAGGCTGTCGAGAAGTTACGCAGAATACGCCTATTACTTCACTTGGAAGGAGCGCTACGATGTTTATTTGTGGCCTGGGGCATTCTGCGAGCTGTGTAAAAAGTTGCACGATAATGTCGATCGTCAAGAGACGTCTCTGTACGAAGATGTAAGATCGTGGTGGTTTGGAGAAGGTGGGCGGTGCTGGAGTTGGCCTCTGGTAGAATTTACACCTTCGACAAGTGCAAGTAATTATACGTACGGATGATGGCTGCAGTGGTGAAGTACGAACAACACGTCTAATCGCAGCGCCAGCAAAACGGATGTGCCGGCGTAGAGTTGTCACCTTGGAAATCAGTGTGCTGTTGGTTATGCTTCTTCACGTATCCGAGAGTACGTAACACAATGCATTTTTTGTTTCACTTTGCGTTATCTGTATTTTTGCTAATGTGTACAGTTTTCACAGAATAAAACACAATGTCAAAAATTTAGATATTAAGCATAAACAAGTTCTCCAAATAACCACATCGTGTCCACGTTTCCTTATATGCACTTGATGGCTGCGCACTGAAGGAAGTGTCCGAATACGAATATCTTTATTTTTTCATGCTTAATCAAACAAATTATTTGCAGCAAAGCGCTTTAAGCGGTCCTGGACAACTTTCACAACTAATCGCCCAATGACCTCAGTGCCGGAGTTTACAGACTCAAGAGTCGGCGCTTGGTCAAAGGTGCGCCGATCATGGAGGCAGTGCAAAATCGGGTGAGGTGCGCAAAGTCTGCAATGCCTACGATCTCGGAGGTGATACCTTAGGAAAAGGGGGGGGGGGGGGTCAGCACATTGACTGAGAAGGAAAAGAAGAAGACTTTAACCTTCGAGTCGTCTTAGGAGAATGCTTAAGGGATCCTGTGAGTTTTTTTTTTTTTTTGTCATCGTGATGCTGGACAGCAAGATAAAGGCCAAAGGGGCCTACATTTACCACACAAGACATACGGACGGAACGACGCACAGCTGACGGATGGATGGATGAATAGATGCTACGAGCCTCGCCCACACCCCCCCACCCCTTTTGGAACTGGACGGAGGTTTGCGATCCGTGAAGCTCGATTTTAAATGCTGTTTAATGCGAAGCCTATTTGAATTAAATATTTGTTCCCAAAGGATAAAAACAAAGCCCACAAATGCACAGCTTAGCTTTTTGCGTTTTACGGTCAAGAAATGTTACTTTGCATGTGCTTTGCATGCTATTTTGTGTTCTTTCTTTCTTCTTTCTCCCGAATTTGCCCACGAATTAAACGATCGCCTTTTACTAATCTTCATTGCGGATGCGCATGTTCACCTTTCCCGAATGATAGCCGAAACTCAGCAATTCATGTTTGCTAGCGCTCATACAGTCACCTGGTTGGGTGCCTTCGCTTTCATTTGAGACATGACACATTTGAAGCTTTACCTCAGCCATCACACGCTGCTGCTTCGTGAGACTATATCGCTTCATCACTACACGTTCTAACTTACTGGATTCCCGGATGGATACGAGCGTCCTCTTATAACGGGGCGGTGATTTGCCACGTCTATGAGCGACAGCGTGATGTCGCGGCCGCTTCAGGCAGCATCTCTTCCGCAAGAGCCGCTGGAAGCTTCATAAACGCAGTGAAGCTTTCAAGAATTTCCTCGGCAATCCCTGTGGTGGCTCAGTCACCGTCTTAGACACGAAGTCATAAAAGGGCAAGCCTGTTCATGGTGTCAAAGAGCCACAGTTTCGCCACATAGTTTAAGCAATAGGAAGAAATCGGAATGTTATATGGAGTAAGGTTAGCAGCTTACTCTTCTGTGGCCGCTACCGCAAGCGAAGCGACCTTCGTGCGGTCCCTGGCTTCCAACGATATCCTGCGATGAGAGCACAAGACGCACAAAGTTATGAGAGATCTGTTGAACACCCCTCGGAAGGTGAGCGCGCGAACACAGGCGAACACGCCCTGTGGGTCAAAGTACGGAGCGGTGGGGAGACACCTTTTAAAAGCTAGCCTTTGCGCCCTTTGCGCCATCTCGCGGGAGATAGCGAACGAGCCTCTTGTTGTGTCGTGCCGACTCCTGGTGCTATGTAAAAACGCTGTTAAGTGCAAGGGACCATATTATACAATGAAAAGTCTGCCGCAAGTTTTGCAGTGAGCGCCTTCAGAAGCCTACAGCACGCAGATATTCTTTTCCCCCCTGCTCTTATGCACGAAGCCGCGAAATATCGTGATAAACGCGCGGCTTGCGTGGAATATTATCTCTGCGGACACACAAGAATACAGCATTGTAAACTCGGTACTTTATTAAAGCAAAACACTTGGACACACTCCTGTCAACGGCCTATTGGCACCAGTGTTCTGGTACGAAAATGAGAGCAACTGCAGTTTGAGTTGCTCGAGCATCGTGGGCACGAATGACAGCTTTCTTTAGGTGTCGCTGACTTGCTTTTGTATCATATGTTGCTGATAGAAAGAACATAATTGTTTTTAGGCCATCAGAAGAGAAAAAGCAACACATGAGCGCAAGGCACTCACTGCAAGATTCCTGGCAGAGCTTTCATTGTATAACATGGCCGTTTAACTGAACAGCGTTTACGTTTCACAGTTATGCATACCCTATCTCATTCGTCCTCTGAGCTCAGCTTTCACGCGCAAGCGGAGCTCGTCCGCCGTCGAAGCGGCACTCATGTAATGCGAGTGCCCGCAGCATCGAGCGGCCGCTGCCGCGGATTTGTCAAGCGGCTGATC